>JALAJA010001335.1:0-11120 GCA_023376005.1 Doryteuthis pealeii | reverse complement strand
TTATTATTATCATCATAATTATTATACTTATTATTGTTGTTATCGTTATTACCATTTATTATATAGTATTATTATTACTATTTATTATTGATTGTTGTTTCTTATTACCATTTTTTTATTTATTATACTATTATCATTCATTATTATTGTTATTTATTACTATTATCTAAGAGCTTAAATGTTGTTTAAACTGGAAATTCTGAACAAGTTAACTAAAAAATATATCGAAATTTATAAAATGTTTAAACTTTATTTAATGGTGTTAAAATTTAAATATTTCGTTAATTTAACTAAATTTTCGGTTTAAAAAATCTTTCATTCTTTTGTAGTACTAAAAAATAGTATTTTCCACCCGTTTTTTTTTTTTTTTTTTTTAATTTTTAATTTTGATTTCACTTTAATTTATTATATCTGTCCAAAATAGTAGTTAGATTTTTGTATGTAATTTTATATACAAAACGTAGCAATCATTATGGGACAGTTTATGTAAGACCAATTTCTTGTAGGATTAGCTAATTAATTGTAATTTTAGACTAATTTATCTCTTAATTCTTTAATTTTTGTTTTATTTATTCTGTCACTAAAATGTCGTAGATTGTAAAACGACCTGGGATGTTGTGATAAAAATATATAAATAAAAAAAAAACTACGGGATGATGAAAACAATTGTTAAAATAAACAACAGAATTAATTTTAAATCTCACGAGACAAATATTTACTTAAATTCATAAAATAACAATCATTACATTATATTATATTATTCATTATTCATGTATTATTAATGATTTATATTTATTATATTGTTGTTGTTGTTTATCGTATTATTTATATTTTATTTATTATTCAGATATTTATTTTAACGGTTCGTTTATCATTATATTTTAATTTTCATATTTATTATACTATAAAAAAAAATAATGACAAACGTTTAAAATAAAAGTTAAATAATTAATTGATAATAAAATATAAGATAACAGGTTTTTATTTTATTATGGGATCAATTATATTTATATTATAGGATTTTAAAATATAATAATAATAACTTGATTACTTTATAATTAATTCGATTATTTGTTGTGGTGATAGAATAAGGGAGAAAGTTGCTGAAGTGCCGAACACAGTCTAGTTTTACTGTTTTTGTTTTGGCGTCTCTCCTAAATCACAGGAAATTACAGATGAAATCATTCAATTATTGAGTGTGTTATTTTGCTAATTTACTTATTCCGGCCATCAGGGACTTTATAACGTAAATTTTATTGTCTATTAGATAAGATTTATACTTTTTAGTTGTAACTGAAAAACCTTTGTAGGATTTATTTTAACAAAATATTATACATTAGTATCAATTACATCCTCTATTCAAATATGGACATTTTTCAAAATGCCATTAGCTTTGATTAAATAAAATGAAATAATTTAATTTATAGAAAGTTTGATTATCATTTTAGTTTTATTTCTGTTTCATTTCTTTATTTGCTTTTCTTTTTCTTTTTTTTCGACGATTTTTTTCTAAACATTTTTTTACTTATTATATGAGATTTTTCCTTTTAAAAAAAAAATATACATTAGTTGTCTACAGAAATAAACCATTATCACTTTTTTTTTTTCTTTCATTTTCATTCTATTAGTTATTTTTTTACTCTTTCCCAATTAAATTGTCATCTTTCATTGTTTTTATTCTCGTATATTCTAAAAAAAAGATTTAATTAAAAACATTTTCTATTATTTTATCTGTATGCTATGAATCTTTTCTTTCTTTGTGAAAAAACCTTTTCTTCCTTTCTTCTCCCAAGCCCGGAAAGAGAAGAGAAGAAAAGAAGGGAGAGAGGGGGGATGAGAGCAGATAAAGCAAGAGAAAGAAAACGCAGAGACATAGAGAGAGAGAAAACAGAGAGAAAGGTGAACCAGAGAGAGAAAGAGTAGTAATGAGAAGAAGTAAGGGATTTGCATAAAATATATTTGTTTCTTTTTCTTCTCATAATGGGAAAGATATTATTTTTTATCTCGAAGTTTTTAGACATATACAATTTTATTATAGCCAAAAATAATGCAATAGTATTTTGTTTTTTCTTTTGTGTGGTTGTTTAAATATGTATTTCCTAGTTAAAAAAAAAAAAAAAAAAAAAAAAAAGTCAACCTATTCTTTTTTAAATTTAATTTTATGATGAAAATTTAAGATACCTTGTAAAAATAATGATATAATTACTATTATTACTATCAATATTATTTATAATGGATTTAGAAATACCCTGAAACCTTCGAGACTTTTGTTTAGGCTACTTTCGAGAGTTATTCCGCAATCAGTAATCTGGGAATTCTCAAGCTCTATCACTAACTGATCCCGCGTGGATCTTTGTTGTCGACCACATTTAATCTCCATATGATCTCGTGTTAGATCTCGATAAGAACTATGTTACTACGTGAACACACTACTCTCTTAGTTCATCCTTGTCCAGTAAATGTATCTCGAATGACTGCAGAATATAACATATATATAACTATGCAAACAAGTACGATCGTAGATCATGCATATAAGTAGAGTTAGTCAATAACATCATAGATAATATAATGTTCTTCTGATTTCGTTTTTTTTTTTTATTTTTTTTTAGTTGTACCAGCCATAATTTTTAATGTATTGAACTTGGTTAAATCATTGATTTTTTATGATTTTTTTTTTGTTTTTTATTTATTTTATTTTTATACCTCATCTGCACTAGTGTGACAAATCGCCTCGTATCTTTCGCTATGTTTTCAAGAATGCTTTTTCTATACTATCTTAATGTAAAAATTTTATACACCTTGATACTATCAATTGAGAAAGGGCTCACATTTACTTCCATTCCTTTTTGATATAACTTTTTTAATCTAGGAGTGATGATTTTTATTGAAATTGACTAAATTACGTGGCTTGTAATTTAGTGTGCGATAGCATACTAATTTTACTACTATACATATAGTGATCATAAATATTACTACTATATATATATATATATATTTTTGGATAAGAAACTACCGTATATAGCCCGAACTTAACGTGCGACCGACCCCTATTTAGCCAGCAAAAAAGGTGTTTTTTATCGCTATATCGCGTGTATCTTAAACAGCGTTAAGCTCTTGATGTGGTTCAAAAACATATCTCGTGTAATTAAACTGGCCTGTGTTTTTTTGAAATCTAAATCTTGTCTAAAAAAGTGCTGTCTTTACACTTAGTATATGACCATGAAAGTTGAAGGTGTGGGTGTAACGATGACCCTTCATTGAGTACTGGTTAAAAAAACAACCAACAGCGGTCCTTAGGTGTAAAAGGTATTTCTTCCACTAGAGTACTCTGTCTCGGATCGATTATTTGCATAGCATCAAATTAATGATGAAATAATCAATCATTCAATTAAGTAATTACGAGTAATTAAGTTTTAATTAATGTAATAAAAGATATCAATTAGAAGAACTAACAAAATTTAAATAAGAACGCATATAAAGAAGATTACCACTTCTTTTTTCTGTTTTTACTTTGAATTGATTTTTTATATAAAATTATAAGTAGGATGCTTTTAATTGTTGAGAATAAAACAATTTTAGATTTGGTAATACCAAGCAAATTTCTGCGAGGGGTAAGACCCCTCCCCACAATGGGGCCCACTTGTTGCCTTTGTGGTGACTTGATGATACAAGGACGGAATGTAGTAAGATGAGCAGTCCATGACATGCATACTCCACTTATGCCAGGTTCTTAGGCTAGATGGGCGGTCGGGAGAGGCCCCTCCGATCAATCGGCTGTCATGTCAAGCCCTAGCACCTATATGATTGTCCCAACCCTATTGCACTTATAGCAAGCCCTACCCTTTTTATCATATGTGCTAGAAGGCAGTGGCTGAGGGTCTTCATGTCCTGGGAATGATGTTAAACTTTATCTGACCGGTGAGGTTCCAGTTCTTGGAGGTTTGGGAATGTGTAGCACCCCTTCATCCCATTGCTCCCTGGTTCACTCTGACCTGGAGTGGTAGTACCTGTTAGGGTCCCATTTATGGATTAATAGAAAAATTGTGTATAAAAAAAAATTGAGTACCGCATTAAGAATGAATTTATTTCAAAACTTTTGTCAGCATTAAATGACCCACCGAAGTTGAAGAAGCCGTAAAACAAAAAAAACAAAAACAAACTACTTACCCTTAGCTGGATTCCTACCTTTCCGAAGGGCTGAGCGGTATGTAAAAATGCCAAAAGACTCGTTCAGTATTTGAACTCAAGTACATACACTACAAACTGATTTGAATTCAGAGTTTCCTTCTAGACAAGTTACCACTCAGGTTAAAGAGCTCAGTCTGCCCTACTATTTACCATAAACTGGTTTGTTTATTGATTTTAACGCATATCAACCCGGTCAGGGTTATGTCATGCCTACCGGTTATGATGTAATACATATTGTGTATTTATATATATACTTCTTTAATAATTGGTTTTAACAATGTGGTTAACATTATTGAGGTTATGTTGTATGGTATTGGTTTGTTTCATGTCTATATTCTATGGTATAATTTTATTTCCTTCAAAAAGAGAGAATATCCTCCATGTTGACATTTTCAAACAATCCTTCATTATTGTTTGCTTTAAAATAACGGTTCTGATGTGTGAGTCAAAAAAGCTGCATTCTATGAATAAGTGTTTAACTGTCAAAGGTGTTTTTGACATGTTTCACATTGTGGTTGTTGTTCTTGCTGTCTTGCTGGGAAGAGAATAGTGGATTCAATACTTTCCCAAGGGTATTAAATGCTACATGAAATGCAAACAGCCTAGTGCCAGGACTTGAACTTGGGTTGCCATGTCCATTTCCCACGATGATAACCATTACACAAATTTACCAGTGTATGTCTGTTCTAGTTGCTTGGTTGTGTTTTACGCATATCAAACCCTTCTCGGTCATTTAATGCCGAATGATGTCATTGGATATCCAAAGCTGGGAGAAATAGTTGGATGGTCATACCTTTCCCAAGGGATTAATGTACATGGAAATGCAAACAGGCCAGTCCAGGACTTAACTTGGGGCATGTCCATTCCCCGAGTGATAACCATTACACAAAATTTACCAGTGTATGTCTTTCTAGTTGCTTGGTTGTGTTTTACGGGCATATCAACCCTCTCGGTATTTAATTGCCGATGATGTCTTTGGATATCCGTTTACTTACAGTATCTGTTGTAGCTTAAATGTCACCCATCTATGTATTGAAAACAGGCTCATCGCTGCTTAACTTCAGTGATCTTAGTTGGAAACCAGTGGGTTCAGCATGATTTGACTGTAATCATTCTTGTTGGGATCAGGTACTTATGAAAAAGAAATAGGGTGTGATCATAAAGTGGGGGATCAATATTATATTCTAACAATTATAAACTGAACCCCCCTTTATTGGGTTCATTCTTTTTAAGTTCTTAAGAAAAAGAGAATATAATGTGACCATAAAGTGGGTGTTCAATTTTCTATTTAACAAGTTATAAACTGAACCCCCATGATTTTGGTCAATGCTTTTTCTAACCAAAAGATGAAAGCAATAGTGAGAAACATTCTTGGGTTGAGTTGTGTTTGTTTTACGGGCATATCAACCTTTTCAGGTCATTAATGCTTGAATTAAGTCATTTTAATAAACAAAAGACTCAGGTTGCTTACAGTACCTGCAGTTGCTTAATTAGTCATTCTGATTAGTTGAACAGGCTCATTGCTGCTTAACTTCAGTAAAGTTAATATTCAGTTTTCATTAGTAGTTTACCAGATTAATACGGTTGATTGGTTGGTTGTTTTGTTTTACGGCATTATCAATCCTTTCCGGGCCATTTAATGCTGGAATCAAGTCATTTTGATATCAGAGGTGTTGGCCGTTGTGTTTTTATGGCATATCAACCGTTCCGGGTCCATTTACTGTCGAATCAAAGCCATTTTGATAAACAAAGGACTTGTGTTGCTTATAGTACCGTGCTGTACTTAATTAGTCACCCATCTAATTATTGAAATAAAGCTCATTGCTGCTTAACTTTGCTGATCTAACGGAACAGCATGATTTTGACTGTAAATCCGTATGTCTGTAACTTAATTTCGGTGCTCTTCCAATATGTGATCTACTGAATGGTTTCTAATCCAGATATGTGATCTACCCTTAACTACCCATTAAACTAACCCTAAACCTACCCCTAACCCCATCTTAAAAAAATATTCGGTGCTCTTCCAATATGTGATCACCGAATGGTTTTCTAATCCAATATGTGATCTACAGTGTTGTTTATATTTCAATATGTGATCTACCCATTATTTTCCCATTAAACTAACCCTAAAACCCTAACCCTAACCCTAACCCTATCTTAAAAAAATATTTGTGCTTCTTCCAATATGTGATCTACCGAATGTTCTAATCCAATATTGTGATCTACGAGTTGGTAATATATTCCCAATATGTGATCTACCCATTAACAACCCATTATTTTCCCATAAACTAACCCTAAACTCTACCCCTAACCCTATCTTAAAAAATATTCGGTGCTCTTCCCAATATGTGATCTACAAAATGGTTCTAATCCAATGTGATCTACCGAGTTGTTACATTCCAATATGTGATCTACCATTATTTTCCCATTAAAACTAACCCTAAACCCAACCCCTAACCCTATCTTAAAAAAATATTTGTGCTCTTCCAAATATGTGATCTACGAATGGTGTTAATCCAATATGTGATCTACCGAGTTGTTTACATTGTCCAATATGTGATCTACCCATTATTTCCCATTAAACTAACCCTAAACCCAACCCTAACCCTATCTTAAAAAATATTCGGTGCTCTTCCAATATGTGAATCTACAAAATGGTTTCTATCTGGATCTACCGAGTTGTTTACATTCCAATATGTGATCTACCCATTATTTCCCATTAAACTAACCGCAAACCCAACCCCTAACCCTATTCTTAAAAAAATATTCGGTGCTCTTCCAATATGTGATCTACCAAAATGGTTTCTAATCCAATGTGATCTACCGAGTTGTTTACATTCCAATATGTGATCTAACCCATTATTTTCCCATTAAACTAACCCTAAACCCAACCCCTAACCCTATCTTAAAAAATATTCGGTGTCTTCCAATTGTGATCTACAAAATGGTTTCTAATCCAATGTGATCTACCGAGTTGTTTTACATTCCAATATGTGATCTACCCATTATTTTCCCATTAAACTAACCCTAAAACCAACCCTAACCCTATCTTAAAAAAATATTTGTGCTCTCCAATATGTGATCTACCGAATGGTTTCTAATCCAATATGTGATCTACCGAGTTGTTTACATTCCAATATGTGATCTTACCATTATTTTCCCATTAAACTAACCCTAACCCAACCCTAACCCTATCTTAAAAAAAATATTTGGTGCTCTTCCAATATGTGATCTACCGAAGTGGTTTCTAATCCAATATGTGATCTACCGAGTGTTTTACATTCCAATATGTGATCTACCCATTATTTTCCCATTAAACTAACCCTAAACCCAACCCTAACTTTCTTTTTCTAGTAGGATCACATTCCATGAATATAGATCAATAGAGATCACAAACCTTGGTAGATCACAATTGGAAGAGCATCTTAATTCCCTACTTAGATTGTCAAAGATTAAGATTTGTCATATAAAATAAACCACAACACAACTGTATTTTGTGAAAATGGGACAGATATAATTGATCTGAAAGTAGAAGAAAACTTGTGGACTGTCAGGTTTATTTCGAAGAATGTACAAAGTATTTGCACATGACGTCTGGGTGGATACGAATGATTGTTTTAACATTAAGGTTAGATTGCAGTCATTTAACAAGGTTGTACTTTGATCGTAAATTAATTTTTAGCATCTGATATACCTTTGAACTTGGCAAGAAAGTTGCTAGTTTGATCCAAAAATAATCTTATTTTATTGTCTGTATAATTTACTCATATATATGTACAGGAATGCGATGATAGCTTTTAATTTAGTGTGTCTTGGACGCCACTATTTGGTTTGAATGAGTCCCCGGAAAATTTTGGGTCTTAACTAAAGTTTCTTAATTTACTTATATATATACAGTAATGCTGATAGCTTTTTAATTTTTAGTGCATCCTGGGCGTACATATTTGCATTGAATGAGTCCCAGGAAATTAAGGGTCCCAACTAAAGTTTCTTAATAGATTGTAGGTTTTTATTTATATTCTGGTTAAAAACAACTAAAGCCATCTAACTCCTACCTTTATAACCTTACCCGTGTAATTAATTTCTAAAGAAACTATTGAAATGTATTTACATTTAGATGAGAAATAGTTGGGGAAGAAAAAAAGAAAAACACTGGGAGCATGGATATGATTTTACTGCATCCTTTTAGAATTTTTGTGTGTCAGGGACGCAGGATGCGTATCGCTCAGCATCTCTGTATATATTTACCAATTCCCGCACGAGTAGATGTTCACAAGGTCAAATTTTAAGCAAAATAAAGTTGGTTGATTCAAAGATTTGCTCCCTCCTAGACTGATTGCCTAACCAAGGCTAAAGAACTCAGTCTTGCCTACTATTTACCCATAGCTGAGGAGAAGAAAAAGATAAATTCACACCTTTCACAATGCATTAGCATGAAATACAAAATATATCTGTCCAAGGTGTGCCTATGTATGATATATTTACCAACTCCTCTGCACGAAGCAGATGTGACCACCACGGTCAATTTTCTTAAGCAGAGTTTAACAGGTTTGAATTCAGCGTTTTCTTTCTCCTAGACTGTTGACAAGCCATGGTTAAGAGCCCAAGTCCACCATACTATTTCCCCCTTACCTGGAGGAGATAGTTGGATGCATACCTTTCCCAAGGGTATCTGTTTATGTGAATGCAAAAGCTTCATCCAGGATTGAAACCTTGGTCGACGAGTTCATTTCCTACACATGCATGTATAATTTACTGTTAAGACACTGACTTTAGCCCCGTCGACTGAGGCTTTAGAACTAGACCGACTTACCTCTGCAGGGGGTATAAAACTACTTGTGGTGGCAACCTGTGATGCTTAAGGATGGAATCCTGGTGGATGTGCAGTCCATGACATGCAACATTCCACTCTAGGCTAGACTGGTGGTCAGAGAGCCCCCTTCAACCAATCAGCTGTCATGGTGACTAGCAAATATTTCACTAGTCACCCACCATCTCCACACAACATTTCACCACATTGTCCTCTATGAAGGTTGCATAAGCGAAATGTTATAATATCGACTTCCCTATCAAGAATAAAACTCATCTTTTTATGCAAGGCCCAACCCTTTTTATCAAATGTGCTAAAAGGCAGTGGCTGAGGGTCCCATTGTCTTGGGTATGACATTAAACTCTACCTAATGGTGAGGTCCAGTTTCTGGAGCTGAAGGGAATATGGGATACACCTTGATCACCATTACTACCAGGTCCACTCTGACCCAGAGTGGTAAGTTACCCGTTAGGGTCCCATCCATGGGTTAAATAGAAAATATCTATATTCACTTTGTCTTTAATTGTTTTGTTTCGTTAGTTTCCTCTGGACATGCCACACATACACACACTGCCTTTGTTATATGGATAGATAGATAGATAGATATAGATAAACTATGACAAACCTCTAGAGTAAAGTTGAAAAAATGTGTTGCACTGATATTCTATTTTATTACAAGAGAGATGTATTTGGAAAAGTGGCAAAATCTAAGGATCCCCTACCCCAACTGGTCGTCAAGGAACAAACACTAGGTTTTCAAGTAAGGTTTTTTTTTGCGTTTTTTTTGTTTTTCTCCCTTCAGAATTCATTACATTCAATTAAATTGCGAGTCTAATTAAAATAAATTCGTCGGGCGCTACATGTCGGATGAGCCATACAGACGGGAGTCTATCCCCTTATCACACGCTAGACCAAGGAGATTATTTTAGCATCTGAGATGGAGTGCCAAACTACCATCAGCTCCTTACTTTACCGCACAGATCCCTGTGCTACTCATACGCTGAGTTGGCGAGGGCCGTGGTTTCTAGCCGAACGCTCCCGACTGAGCTAACCACTCATATATGAACAAATGGTCTTGACTGTTCCTTTGTCATCAAATAAATTAAAACCTTTATATATTTTATTTATCTTATTATATATATATATATATATATGTAGGATATCTACTGAGTCAGACGAACCTACTTTTAGTTTCGCTAAAGCTCTTCAGGCTAAAATCTGACTGAGAAGAAAAAGGAGCAAGACCAATAAATACTACTAACCACATTAATCATTTAAATTATCAAATCATACTGACCAATAAAAACACAGAACGCATTAGTTATTGTTTAATTAAAAAATATTTAATTTCTATATTAACTGAATTTTTATTTATTTATTTATTTTTTATTTTTTTATTTTTTTTTATTTATTTTTTTTTATATATTATTTAGAATCAAGCAGGAATTGAAACAAAACATAAGTGTAAGCACCCCGTCGTTCATTCTCATCCCTTCAACCAAATGGAACCCAGCACGCCAACGATTGTCCATCTCTTTGCCCGTAGTTAAACGATCCATCGATACGACTAAATCTAGGGAGACGGGTTTATTCTAAACCTCGACATCCCGAAACCCATCATGGAAAAAGCAGCAAATAATTAGGGGATTGGGCATGACTCCTGTTGCTGGTACATATGCCAATATACTCTTTCCCTGTTGCTACCAAACCCCTGAGGACAAGGAGGTTTAATTTCCACTGCTGCCACTACCCTCCATTATATGGCGAGCAATCAGAAAGGCACACGTTTAAAACCGTCGGGATGCATTCTACTTGGCTCTACTTAGGTATCGAGCACCTTTTACAAATAGCTTCTCCTATCGGTTTATGAATATATATATATCTTATATCATATTATACATATAAATTGTTTTTCTTTTGGGCCAAATACTATACCAATAGATTATTTTTTGTTGTACGAATATGGTCTTTTTTTTTCAAAAAATTTTTTCTTCCTGGTTGATGTTTTTGGTAGTATATTTTTACAATCAAACTCTCTGCCGGGTTTTTTCTCTTCGCAAGGAGTCTACAACACGCTTGGTATATATTATATATTATATATTATATATTATATATATATATA
>JALAJA010001334.1:0-19197 GCA_023376005.1 Doryteuthis pealeii | reverse complement strand
TAAGATGTTGACAGAGTATAACATTCAAACATATTCATGTCTTATTATAATAGAAATTCGGTTAGTATTATCTGCGTTATTCAGACTATTGTCCCCATCTTCATTGTTATTTGTACACGTTTTCGGCCGATATGCCCGCCGGCCTCTTCAGGTATTTCTTGTCGGATTCGGGAACCTTCTTTTCGAACTCCAGACTTTTTTTCGAACTCGGAACGTTCTCTTCGGACTCGGGAACGTTTTCTTCGGACTCGGGAACTTCTTTTGTCGTAATCGGGAGCCATCACGGAACTTTGAACCTAACCCTTTATTTAGTCCATGGGGGTATCCTGTTCTCATTCCACTAACCATAGCTGGGGTAGGAGTTGTGTTAAATTATTTTTCTGCCTTCACTCAGGATTGAACTTAGGATCCAGAGATAATGTCACAATTAGAACTGTCTTAACCTAATACCTTATCCACTAGGCCATGTTCAAAAAGAAGGTTCCCGAGTCGACAAGAAATACCTGAGAAAGGCCGGATGGCATATCGGCTGAAACGTGTACAAATAACAATGAAGATGGGGACAATAGTCCGAATAACACAGATAATACTAATCTTCAAGCCTCATCTCAAACATTCAGAGAAATAGAAATTCAGTGTCTACCTGAAACTACGTCAATGCTTACGTCACAATATCCTCAGCAATTGTGTAAGTTTATCAATGAGTATTTAATTTATAGTCAAATCATTAATACATAGAATAGAATAAATCTTCTTTATTAATGATGTCTCTATGAAAATCTGAGCTAGATTTGCCTCAAAACTGCCCATGTTATTAGTACATTTTAAAATCCTGCAATGATCCCTGTGCTACTCGTATGCTGAGTTGGCAAGCGCCAGTATATCAGTAAAAAATAAAGGTTTACATAATATATGGTGGGGTTAATTTGCATATTGGTTTTAACAAAAGAATATAATTCAGAGTGAAAAATAGGAAAAGTGAGGATGATTTATTGATATTTTATGAAATATCTATGGACACTTAGTGATGATGTAATTTCTTTCATATGTGTGTTTCCTTATCACGCGTTGAACAGAATTGACATCAACAGATGATATTTATTTTTATCCTGATGAAGATTGGAAATACATGCCTAATACATTTATTTAATATGTGTTTGATACTGTAAATTACCAATCAAAACGCTAAGTGTCAACAAATATATATAAATTCAAATATCAATAAATTCTCCTCATATTTTCTATTTTTCACTCTCACTTATTATTCTTATTAGTTGGAGGCATGTGGTGTAATGGTTTAGAGTCATAGAAAATGGACTCGTCGAACAGAGTCCAAATCTTGGGACAAAGCTGCAGTTCACATATCCTGATAAAAATTGCCTAACACATGTCTAATATACAAGGTGTCAAAAAAGTATCAATATTTTTTCTACTTTTTGACACACCTTGTATTCTGAAATAAAATAACGTACCATTCATTCTTCATTTCTCTCTTGGTAAATACAGCTTTGAACTTGGTACTTTTTTGACACCTTGTATTCTGAAAAAATTAATGTTCAAATCTTGGACGAAGCTGCAGTCACATAGCACTAATACCTTGGGAAAGGTATGAATCCAACTACTCTCCCCTCAGCTATGAGTAAATAGTAGGGCAGACTGGGCTCTTTAACTGTGGCTAGGTAACCAGTCTAGGAGAAGGAAAGATCTGCATTCAAACCTCCGCTTTGTGTGGTCACTACTAGAATAGGCTCAGTCCTAATTAGTGATCTATTTCACTAATAAATTATTAAACATACTGTCAGATTATTTCCATTTTTTCTTGCCTACATCACTTAGTCATTAAATTCTTTTTTTTTTTCTTTATTTAGATTCAGTAACAATCCTTCTCTGTAAAATATTAAATTTTACTTGAAGTAAGTAAAAGTAAAGTCATCGGGCTGGCCTAAAGTCTGCATCAGCCAGACAGCAAGGAAGTCTTCCCTTTTTCACTAGTGCTAGATCAAGGAGATGTTTTGGTGTCTGAGGTGTCATCAGCTCCCCATTTACCGCACTGACCCCTGTGCTACTCATACGCTGAGTTGGCGAGGGCCGGTATCGAACCAGGAACCTTTGTGGTTCCTAGTCAGACACTCAAACTGAGCTAAACCAGCTTCTATAGATATTAAAAAAAAAAAAAAGCTCATGAAAGCCTCCAATTCTTTAAACAATTGATATTTTCAACAGTCAAAATTTGAATCTATTTTCAGTTTTATTTCTAATAGTTATATTGTTTTGTCTGGGTTTTTTTTTTTTTTTTTAATGCTTGTATTATATACTGTAATAAAACTGGGGATGTGTATTCATTTTTGTTAATATCTCAAATCAATTCATTCAATGTTGATATCTTAAGAAATATATTCCGAGTGACTTCCTTTGAACATACAGATTAACTATGCTACAAAGTAGCAGTTAGTGGTTATCAAGTTATTTTAGTTGACTGTTACCACTGAGTGTGATTCTCACTGAGGGCTCTACACTTGTTATAAGAAACTTTTCACCAATTACTTTATATGGGATCACACTTATGATTGAGAAAATATATCTAAAGACTCAAATGTTAAAGAATATTTAGTACTAAGAACATAACAAGATATCAATTTCATATATTTAGAGCACTTAGGTGTACACTAGTGTGATATAAAAAAAGAAAATCTCTCCACTATGGCAGAATGTGACACAAGGTCAATTTTTAAGCAGAGTATAGCTGGTTTGAATTTATAATTTTTCCTTCTATGCAATCTGAAGAAGCTTTAAGCTGAAATAAATGTATTATTTGATAACCTAAAGGTTTTTCATTTATTATTTACGTGTTGTGTATATATATAATGTAGAGAGGGAGATATATATGTGTGTGTGTATGGTATCAAGTCTTTTCATGATAGGATTCAACCAAAATGAGAACTTAACATATATATAAAGATTTGTCTATATATTTTTACATATATGGAGTATTATGAATAAATAAAATCACACTTGAAGAGGCAAAAGTGCCAAAATAAATTTAAATTTATATCTGATGAACTAAGGTACTCTTATATTCATTTATATTTGCTCTACTTAGGTATTGAGCACTCTTTACATTTTAGCTTTAGACAATCCTACTGGCTTATATATATATATATATATATATATATTTCATATATAATTTTTTTCTTTTAGCCAAGTGTTATAGTGTTAATCGATTATTTTCGGATGGTGCGACTCTCTTGTCTTTTTCTTTTTTTTTTTTTTTTTTTCCCAGGTGAAGTTTTTTGTAGTATATTTTCACTAACAAATTATTTGTCTTTTTTTTTTTTTACCGCAAGGGTTTACTAATAGGATTAGTATATTAAATTATATATATATATATATATATTGCACATGCATTGATCACGTCATTGACTTTCCTAAACAAACGAGCATATAAAAATTAACAGTTAATAACATCATATTCACACATTCACTATACACTTACATCTTTCATTTTGTCCCTCACAAAAACATTACTTAACAGTGTCCTGAAGATGGTAAAATATACAGAGCTGGTTATTGTTAGTCTTTGCTTGTAAACAAGTGACACTCTGTTGATATCTGTCCCTCTTGGCCATATAATGCTTAAGTATTGACACTGGAAAATTGTTTCCTGATCATAACATCCTGTGTTTGTTATATTTTTAAAATATTTTTTCTTCTCATATATATATATATATATATATATATATAATATATATAACACACACACACACAAACAGACTATACTATACTTAGGCAACCTTGGTAGTCAGCCTCATTTTAACTGAAAAAAAAAATGCTTTTTTTTTCACGTTTTGAGGTTTTGGTAGATATCATGTTTTTCTTTCTCCACTTTGCCAACGCAATTGGTGTACTTAAAGAAACTCATTCATGAGAAAACTTGTAAGTTCTATTTCTTTAGTTTACCTCCTCATCATTACCTAAATGCCTGCCATTTCTTCCTGTCAATGTTCTTGCTAAAACCAGCTACATTACAGAATTGTGGGTGTCATTTGCATGACTGACTCTTTCACTTCTTTTCCTAACTAAACATACGGGGGGGGGGGGTTATGACAGTCTGGTCAGGTAATCTGTTCTTTTTCCTAACAACAACAACAACTGCTGCTCTCATTAAGAAATAACATTTGCTTGTAAACAAGTGATATTTCATGTCCCTTTTATAATCATCATGGCATCCTGAAAGCACGGATTCCCTTGAAACTCTCTCGATACTTGGCCATCCCTCTTGTAGGTCCTCTTAGACGGCACTCAGTGTGTCATACAGAGCTGGTTATTGTTAGTCTTTTGCTTGTAAACAAGTGACACTCTGTTGATATCTGTCCCTCTTGGCCACCCTCTTGGTAGGTCCTCTAGACGGCACTTCAGTGTTCATACAGAGCTGGTTATTGTTAGTCTTTGCTTGTCAGCCAATGCTGGTGTCTGTGTGCGAAGTTGCTTATGAGTTTGTCCTTATTTCTCCAATAGTGCCCAGCACATTTTGCTTGGATGGCTTTGCAAGATGGGGCATAAGTGGTCATACAATTGCTGTATTGTAGGGTGCTGCTTAGAGGATTTGTTAAAACTGCACCGTAGCATCCTGTGTAGTTCCAATCTAGCTTTTTCTCCAAATTTCTTTAATCTTAAGATTCTGATACATTTGCAATGATTTTAAATAACCAATTTTATCTATTGCTAATTTTTGTCCAGTATACAATGAAGATATGCCAACCAGGCAACATTTATGGCAATCATTTTGAAAGGTTGACTTATCATAATGTTAACTGAAAGTTCCATCAGATCATTGAAAGTTAAGCAGCAATGAGCTTGTTTCAGCTCTAAGATGGGTGACCACTAGGAAAAGCAGGTACTGTAAGTAACCTGAGGCCTGTGTGCCAGACTTAGCAAAAACATTAGTAAACTATATCTTGCAAGGTTTATATATTTTTCAACATCTTTATAAACAGATGTTAACAGATTCTCCAGTTCAATATCTTTACTTGCTTCAGTCATAATAAATTAGCAATTTTTTTTATTTAAAAAAAAATTTTTTTTTTAGTCTTTGTAAACTGAAAATCACAAAGAAACTCTTAGTAAACAAACCATTTAAGCACAATAAGGAAATATTTTTGTGTATAATTTTCTAATAAAGTAAATTTTATATTTCCAGTTAGAATTTGACTCAAGTGCTGATAATGTATCTGAACATGTTTAGCCCATAGAAAAGACTGTATTTCAGGTGGGGTAGCTCTGATGGGATTTAATATATTGGTTGGTTGCACATGGCTATTCATTTATTAATAGCAATATCAGAAATTTGTAAAATATCAGGCTGTAGATGAAAGTTATTGATGAAGAAGATAATTAGTAAAATAATATATCAACTAAATACAAATATTTCAATAGCAATATATGCTTAATAACAAAATGCTTAAATAGCAACTTATACTTAACAATGTGCAATAGTTTAAATAAAAACGTAAAATTAACGATGTAGCTGTTTAAATAGAAACATAAACTTACCACAGAACTGTTTAAAAAAGCAACATTCTTTAACCTAAGCAAACAGATACTTAACAATGCAGCAGTCTAAATAGGCAACAGATACTTACAATGCAGCAGTCTAAATAGCAACAGATACTTAAAATGCAGCAGTCTAAATAGCAACAGATAGCAGTTAATAGCAACAGAATACTTAACAATGCAGCAGTCTAATAGCAACAGATACTTAACAATTGCAGCAGTCTAAATAGCACAGATACTTAACAATGCAGCAGTCTAAATAGAAAGATACTTAACAATGTAGCAGTCTAAATAGCAACAGATCTTAACAAATGCAGCAGTCTAAATAGGCAACAGATACTTAACAATGTAGCAGTCTAAATAACAACGAGTACTTAACAATGCGGCAGTTAATAGAAAGATACTTAACAATGTAGCAGTCTAAATAGCAACAGATACTTAACAATGCAGGCAGTCTAAAAATAGCAACATATACTTAACAATGTAGCAGTCAATAGCAACAGATACTTAACAATGTAGCAGTCTAAATAGCAACAGATACCTTAACAATGTAGCAGTCTAAATAGCAACAGATACTTAACAATGTAGCAGTCTAAATAGCAACAGATACTTAACAATGCAGCAGATCTTAAATACAACAGATACTTAACAATGTAGCAGTCTAAATAGCAACAGATACTTAACAATGCAGCAGTCTAAATAGCAACAGATACTTAACAATGTAGCAGTCTAAATAGCAGATACTTACAATGCAGCAGTCTAAATAGCAACAGATACTTAACAATGTAGCAGTCTAAATAGCAACAGATACTTAACAATGTAGCAGTCTGAATAGCAACAGATACTTACAATGTAGCAAGTCTTCAACAGATACTTAACAATGCAAAGTTTAAATAAAAACATAAACTAAACAAAAGTGTTTAACTTTTTGCCTACCAAATTTCCCCCACGGCTTTACCAAATTCAATTGCATTTAACTAGTTCCCTATTACAAAATGATCTACTAGTCTCAGGTTTAGTTCACAGACAAAATAAAAATGGAAGGGTGTGTTCATGTAGGGATTTTTCAGTGTAAACAAGTGACACATGCAATAGCCACTACCAATCGTTTATGGTAGGATCTAAGTGGTGGGAGAGCCACTGTGGGTGGCTTAAGTAGTCAAATAGCAACATATACTTAATAACACAAATGTTTAAATTGCAGTATATACAGTTGTACCTTGACTTATGAGTTTAATTGGTTCCAGTCATAACTCATTTTCCTCATGTATCAAATCAATTTTCCCCATTGAATGAACTGAAATGCATTATTCATTCCAGCCCCCCTCCAAACACTCTAAAATTTTTTTTTAATATGAAAAAAAGCACTGTATTTGTTAAAAACCATGATAAAAATAGAATGTATCAAATTATGGTTTAATGTTTATTTTTTTTATAAAATAATAATTTTTCTTTGGTGTAATAAATTTGGAAACTTAAATGTTTTTGTGAAGCTCAACGTACCTCAAATTTTATCTTTGAACACAAATCAAAAATCAACCAAGTAACAGCTCATAACTCGATGCACTCATAAGTCAAGGTACCATTGTACTTAACAACCCAAATGTTTTAGAAATAATAACATTCAAATGATAATTAATTGCAAGACAAAATAAATATTATACTCTTCATATAAATAAAGTAGAGCATTTAAAACAATAATAAATTACAATCTACTGATAAGAATGATGAAAAAACTAGGAAAAGCTTTGAAAATACCAAGTAGATTAAGTTGATGTGGCTGAATATAATTGTTTATTAAAACAGGTTCACAATGTGAAAAATAAGCTTTGAGGAAATAGTAGAATGTACAAACATAACATTGATATGGGAACCATTATGAAATTCACTTACCACTCTAAGGACTAATTGGAGGATTTTAAATCATCCTGTCATGCAGGGTTCCTCTTCATTCTATGGACAAAAGTGGGAAAACATCCTGTTGGCAAGGTGGCTTAGAATATACCGACTGTAATATCCTGTAGAGGAGTAAGACCTCCCTCCCCAATGTGTAGCATCCAGATCCACACAAAGCTGATCTATGTAGGTCCTTGCTGGACAGCACAACACTGGTCTATCCATGTGCAGGTTTCCACAGGAGAACATCACTTATGAGTTCGTACTTGCTTCTCCAACAGTGTCCTGTATGTCTAGTCTGTCTTACTAAGAATGTTTTGTGTGATAGGGAGTAAGTATCCCTAAAGTTGCTTTCTTGTGATGTGTTTTTTTTAACGATTTGTTCAGAACAGAAACGCAGCATTCTGTGCAACTCCCATCTATTTTTCTCCAAGCACTTTGTTTAGGTCCAAGTGGTGCAGCTGTACAGTAGCACTGATGCAACTACGGCTTGGAAGAATTGCCGCTTTAACCTGTCGGTGAAGTAGACTTCCATATCATTGATAATCTGTCCAATATCTTTCTTATAAAGGTCAGTCAATAATTCATTGAGTTATTGACACTAAATAAAAGTAATCAGAAAGAACCCAGAACCTGTGAGTTTTAAAATTTTAGAAAGTAAATTGTTTAGGAGTATTTTCTTTGCTGTGACCTTACATTGATCATCTACTGGGGATGGGATGGGGGGGCATTTTTCAGATTTTCACATTGTTGAAACTATCTTACTCTATCCATCAGTCCTAAGCCAGTGGTTTTCTCAACCTTTTTTTTTTTTTTTTTTTTTTTTTTTTCACCTATTGACCCCTTTGATTCCTGTTTTACTTGGTTGAACTCCCTCAGAGCCATTTGATGTTTAAAAGTCCTGTTGTATTCTTTATGATTAAATATTTTTTGCTTGCCTGGGCCCCAAAAAGTTATATGGTCGGGGGGGGGGGGGCATATGATCCCAGTTGAGAACCACTGGTCTAGCACACTTTAGAATAAGTGAAGAATAGGCAACGCGCCTGTCAGTTTTTGTTTTTTTAAAAGATTTTGGTTTAAACGGGCTTTGAACTTGAGGTTTTATGATTCTTCTTCTTATTTATATATATATATATATAATATATATGTATATATTTCCTTGTTGCTCTACTTGTAAATTGTGCATTTTCCCAAATGTCTAAGTATCTCACTTACTTGCATAACTGTGAATAGTTATTCTCATTGACTGTTTCACTGCATCTGGACACATTAAGCGTTGCATGTGGCACCCACTTCAATGCTTGAAATATTCTGCTGCTAATTACACTCAGCTTCAGCTTGTGCTATAAATAAGATAAAAAATGATAATAATAATGGGTAAATGGTGCATTTGGAATGGTCCAAAAAGCTTAGGAAACAGACTAGAGGAACTGGAAATCAGAGGAAGAATTGAGACCATCCAGACGACAACATTGTTGAGATCAGCTAGAATACTCAGAAGAGTCCTGGGGACCTGAGCAGACTTGTTGGTCACTTCAGCTCCAGTGAAAAACTATCAGCTTACTTACAGCAGTGTAAAAAAAAAACTCACAAGGAATGGAATAATAATGTATATATAACGGAGATTCGGTAATTTATCTGTCTGTTAACCAAACTAACAACACTTCTTATGTCACAGAAATTTCAGGAATTTTCAATGAATATTTAATTTATATCAAAGATCATTACTATATAACATAGAGTAACCACTATTATATATATGTGTTATATATGTATATATATATTATATATAAAGTAAGTATGCAACATTTGGCGGTCTACCATATTTTTTAAAACAGTTTTAATAAATTCATGCCCAGTATTATTGATTTATATTAGCTTGTTTATTTTGATTATATATTATTCAAAGTTTATCTAACATATAGAGTTTTTTATGAGAAAATTATTTACAAAACAAGAAATCATCATGTAAAGTTTATCCTAGCTTATATTTTAAGAACTGTAAACTAAAACCAGAAACCTCAACCAGTTGTAGTTTTTTGCATGTGTCAAACATTTAAAAAATTGTTTAACTTTATTTTTAATGCAAAAACTGTTTTGCGTGTGTTATTTTTATTTGCAATATATTCATATTAAATTAATAGTTAGTAGTATTTTTGTTCATTGTTTAAACATACAACATCATTAAAAATAGCTTGTTAATTTTTAATTTATGTAAATTTTATTTTGTTGTTTAAAACTGAATAAAGTTAATCAATTAAATTAATGCTTACTTTAATAAATAAATGCTTACTTGATAGATGGGTAATTCCATTTCAAACATCTAGAAAAAAGTAAATTGTCACCCACCGACTTTTAATTTTTCTGAAATTTTGTCCGGGTATGGGCTATGTTAATGTTAGACAATCCCCAAAAGTTTGAGCTTCCAATTCAAAAAATTGCGAGTAATGTTGATTTTTAGCTTTCCAAATTTGGTGGGGTTTGCAAAAAATGGCAACGTTTTGTAATCTATTTTTTGTCTGTAAAATAAGTTCTAGAGCTTCCCTACTACCAAAATTGTTTATAAAAGGATTTTGGCCCAAGGGAATCCAAAAATGCTATTAAAAAATCTTCAAGTCAAACCAATTTTAAAGTTATTGATGATTTCTGATTTTTTTCCTTACAAGATCAATTCCGATGTGGGCATCTAGACAAAAAAATTTTTTCTAAATTATTATTTCACATATACTCGGACATTATTTGTAACAAAAGATAGTTTGATGTTGCTCAGAACCGAAGCTAAAATGTCAGAATTTTGCAAATCAGAGCACTTTAAGACTTTTTTTTTTTTGATTCCTTGGGCCAAATGCTTTTCTACTAATTTTTTAGGAGTAGTGTAGCTAATTTGTTTAACTTTAAAGATAATCCACACCTGGACAAATTTCATAAAAAAATTGAAGTGCAAAATTTTAACAAATTTTTGCAAAATGTTGTAGCAAAAGTTGTAACTTCTGTGAGAAAATGAATTTCGTTACATTGATTGTTAAAGAAAAGTAGATAATTTGACAAGTAAAATAATTAGAAATGGCGACTGAATGGGATATCCATTGTTTAAATAACGTTTGCATTGAAACATCAAACATAAATATAATGTAGTGAAAAAGAATAAGGAGGAGAGAAAGATTTTTAAAAATACTGAGTAGAGTAGTTATTAGGCTAAAAAGAATTTTTTTAAAACAAAAAAAAAACAGTGATGTGTTTTTTGTCAGGTCTGAAAAACCACAAATATACAATGGAATTGGAAAACAAATATCTGATTTTCACAAAAAAAAATGTTCTAAAAATTTTTTTGAATTATAGACTTTTTACAGACACATAGCTTTTTTTTTTTTTTTTTCGTGTATGTGTGGGGAGGTGACATCCAAGTCAGGTTCCTCTCGTCTCAAATCTCTTAGCTACAAATCCTTGACTTTGTATCGGTTTTGTTTTTTTCTGTTTAACTGCTACAAAGAAACATAAGTTTTAGAATTTGTCAGTGTTCTTTTATAGGATGAGCAGAGAAGAGAAAAAAAAAAAAAAATTAAAGAAATATACATTTTTGGGTATAGCTTACAAACATAAGACCAAAGAATTACATCCAAATGAGAAAGCCTAAAAGTTTCTGCTTTCAAGACAGATTATTTGTACATTTGTATAATAAAGAAACCAACTGCAATAAATCCTTTTTTGCTCATAGAGTTTGTTAGTTTTTAAAAGTCAATGTAAACCCAAAATGCAGATATCTCAAATACCTAAGTCGTCGGCTTTGACCAAAATCAGTATTAACCAGGCAGCGAAGAGTCCTATCCACTTTTCATTAGTGCTAGGCCAAAGAGATAAATTTTTGGCATTGAGGTGAAGCGCCACCCTACACAGCTCCTCACTTACCACACGATCCTGTATTAACTCATATACTGAGTTGGTTGAGTCAGCCAGCAGGGAGTTTATTCCCCTTTCACTAGCATAGACCAAGGAGATTATTTTGGCGTCTGAGGTGAAGTGCACACCTATCATCAGCTCCTCACTTTACTGCACAGATGCTTGTGCTACTCATGTGCTGAGCTGGCTAGATGGCCGGTACAAACCCGGAACCTTGTGGTTCCTGGTTGAACACTCTACCGACTGAGTTAAACCGACCCTATTCTCAAATACTAATCACTTGCAAATCACAGAGTGTAGAGTATGGAAAATGAAGGTGTGGTGTTTGGGTTAAGTTTCATTTTGCAACATTTATAATCATTGACACTGATACCAGATATAATTAAAAAGAAAACTCCAATGGTGCAAAATTTCTTTTGACATCAGGTCTTATGTTTCTAAAAATCTGTCTTGCTAGCACCCCTCCCCCTTTTTTTTCCTGCTCATATTTAACAAGTTGAATATCAAGTCTCAGAAATTTTTTTTTTTTAGGAGATAAAGCATTGGTGTGGTTGGAGATGAAGCTACTAAAAGTGGATTGGGGGGGGGTAATTTTTGGTGTTTAGTGTCTTCACCCCTTACATGTCATAAAGACTGCCAGTTCTTGTGATAATCAAACTGGAGTTTTATCTCCAAGTATATCAGGGTTGTATACAGTAGTGGTCACATGATCAGATTATCATGATAGTTTTTGGGGTTTTTTTTTTTTTGGTTTTGTTTTTATTACTCCTACCATAAATATTTACTTTTTTTGTAGGGGGTATAGGGCAAATACTTCTTAGAAAAAAAATGTTTTTTAGAATGCCTGGCAATAGTGGTTTAGAATGGTCACAAGTAAGGGTTTTTTGGTTTTCTTCAGTGAGGATTCATGAATGAATGTGCCTTTTGTCGTATGAATCCAACAATACTACAAAAAGAGTCCTTTTAAACATGTTTTTTTAGCATGTACATATCTGTTATGCAAATCATTTTTTTTAAATAGACGTTAGTATTTATAGATTTATTCAAGTAGATAATACATAGGTGTGTGTATATAGTATCCATTGGCGCTTTAACCTTTCCATTGCAGTGGCACAGTTAATAATCCAAAGTGTTCAATATATTAAAACATAGGAAGCAGTAATAATAATAATATTAGTAGAGGAAATGAGTTAAGAATCTACTATGGTTTCAAATCCAAAATGATTTCAGGACCCTAACCTGAGGATTCATCAACTATTAAGCACAAAGTTTGATGGTATTCTTAGTTAAATCTGAGATAAATTTATTTTCGGATAATAATGGTTGAGTACGTTAGTTAAATTTTTTCTCTCAATTTTCGAGTGCAGCTTATTCTTAACATCATTTCCTCTACTAATATTATTATTATTACTGCTCTATGTTTTTAATATATGAACACTTTTGGATTTATTAACTGTGCCACTGCAATGGAAAGGTTAAAGCGGCAATTGGATACTAATATACATATAATATATATATATATATATATATATATATATCTTATATATATATATATATATATATATATATATAATATAAAAATACACACCTATGTTATTTTATCTACTTGATAAATGCTATAAATATAACGTCTATTTAAAAAATGATTGCATACAGATATGTACATGCAAAAATTTTTTAAAAAAACATGTTTAAAGACTCTTCTTTGTAGATATTTGTTGGATTCATACGCACACAAGGCACATTCATTCATGAATCCTCCACTGAAGAAAAACCAAAACCCTTACTTGTGAAACTAACATTCTAAACACTAATGCCAGGCTACATAAAAACATTTTTTTTCTAAGAGATTTGCCTGCTAATACCCCTAGCAAAAAAAAGTATATTTATTGGTAGGAGTAATAAAAATAAAAAAAACAAAAAAAAAAAGACCAACCCCAAAAAACTATCAATTGATAAATCTTGATCATGTTGACCATACCTGTATACACACCTGATAGTACTTGGAGATAAAATCTCAGTTTATTTAATCACAGAACTGGCAGTCTTATGATGTAAGGGGTGAAGACACTAAACACCAAATTACCCCCCCAACTCCAACTTTTAGTAGCTTCCATCTCCAACCACACCAATGCTTTTATCTCGCTAAAAAAAATTTCTGAGAACTTGATATTCCATACTTGTAAAATTATGAGCAGAAAAAAGGGGGGTGCTAGGCAAGACAGATTTTTAGAAAACATAAGACTGAATTGTCAGAAAATTTGCACCATTGGAGTTTTTCTTTTTAATTAAATCTGGTAATCAAGTGTCAAATGATTGATTAAAATGTGCAAAATGAAACTTCCCCAAACACACACCTTCAATTTCCATACCTACACTCTGTGATTTGCAAGTGAATTAAGTATTGAGAATAGGGTCGGTTTTAACTATCGGTAGAGTGTTCAACCGGAACCACAAGGTTCGGGTTTGGTACCGGCCATCCTAGCAGCTCAGCACATGAGTAGCCAAGGAATTGTGCAGTAAAGTGAAGGA
This sequence comes from Doryteuthis pealeii, assembly GCA_023376005.1. NCBI lineage: Eukaryota > Metazoa > Mollusca > Cephalopoda > Myopsida > Loliginidae > Doryteuthis > Doryteuthis pealeii. The sequence continues at coordinate 5,322 of JALAJA010001334.1, read as the reverse complement.
GCTGATTGATAGGTGTGGCACTTCACTCAGACGTCAAAATAATCTCCTTGGTCTAGTGCTAGTGAAAGGGAAATAAAACTCCCTGTCTGGCTGACTCCAACACTCAGTATATGAGAATACAGGGAATCTGTGTGGTAAGTGAGGAGCTGATGGTAGGGTGGGCGCTTCACCTCAGATCCAAACAAAAATTATCTCTTGGCCCTAGCACAAATGAAAAGTGGGATAGACTTCCTTCCGCTGCCTGGTTAATACTGATTTTTGGTCAAGCCGACGACTTTAGGTAATTTGAGATATTGCATTTGGGTTTTACCATTGACTTTTAAAAACTAACAAACTTCTATGAGCTAAAAAAAGGATTTATTGCAGTTGGTTCTTTTATTTAATACAATGTCAAATAATCTGTCCTTGAAAGCAGAACTTTAGGCTTCTCAATTTGGATGTATCTTTGGTCTTATGTTTGTAAGCTATACCAAAAATGTATATTCTTTAATTTTTTTTTTTTTTTCTTTCTCTCTGCTCATCCTATGAAAAAGAAACACTGACAAATTCTAAACTTATGTTTCTTTGTTTAAGCAGTTTAAACAGAAAAAACCAAAACCGATACAAAGTCAAGGATGTAGCTAAGATTTGGGAGACGAAGGGAAACCTGCTTGGAATGTCACCTCCCCACACATAACCGAAAAAAAAAAAAAAGCTATGTGTCTGTAAAAAGTCTTATTAATTTAAAAAAAATTTTAGAACATTTTTTTTGTGAAATCATATATTTGTTTTCCAAATTCATGTATATTTGTGGTTTTTCAGAACCTGACAAAAAAACACATCACTGTTTTTTTTTTTGTTTTAAAAAAAATTCTATTTAGCCTAATAAATACTCTACTCAGTATTTTAAAAAATCTTTCTCTCCTCCTTATTCTTATTCACTACATTATATTATTGTTTTGATGTTTCAATGCAATACTTATTTAAACAATGGATTATCCCATTCAGTCGTCCATTTCTAATTATTTTACATGTCAAATTATCTACTTTTTCTTTAACAATCAATGTAACGCACAATTCATTTTTCTCAACAGAAGTTACAACATTTTGCTACAACATTTTGCAAAAATTTGTTAAAATTTTGCACTTCAATTTTTATGAAATTTTGTCCAGGTGTGGATTATCTTAAAGTTAAACAAATTAGCTACACTACTCCTAAAAATTAGTTTATAAAAGCATTTTGGCCCAAGGAATCAAAAAAAAAAAAAAGTCTTAAAGTCTCTGATTTGCAAAATTCTGACATTTTAGCTTCGGTTCTGAGCAAACATCAAACTATCTTTTTGGTACAAATAATGTCCGATATATGTGAAATAATAATAGAAAAAAATTTTTTTGTCATAGATGCCACATCGGGATATTGATCTTGCTAGGAAAAAATCAGAAATCATCAATAACTTAAAATTGGTTGACTTGAAGACTTTTTTAATAGCATTTTTGGATTCCTTGGGCCAAAATCCTTTTATAAACCAATTTTTAGTAGTAGGGAAGCTCTAGAACTTATTTTACAGACAAAAAATAGATTACAAAACGTTGCCATTTTTTGCAAACCCCACCAAATTTGGAAAGCTAAAAATCAACATTACTCCGCCAATTTTTTGAATTGGAAGCTCAACTTTTGGGGATTGTCTAACATTAACATAGCCCATACCCGGACAAAATTTCAGAAAAATTTAAGTCGGTGGGTGACAATTTTACTTTTTTCTAGATGATTTGAAATGGAATTACCCATCTATCAAGTAAGCATTTATTTATTAAAGTAAGCATTAATTTAATTGAATAACTTTATTCAGTTTTTAAACAACAAAATAAAATTTACATAAATTAAAATTAACAAGCTATTTTAATGATGTGTATTGTTTAAACAATGAACAAAATACTACTAACTATTAATTAATATGAATATATTGCAAATAAAAAATAACACACGCAAACAGTTTTTGCATTAAAAATAAAGTTAAACAATTTTTTTAAATGTTTGTACACATGCAAAATAACTACAACTGGTTGAGGTTTCTGGTTTAGTTTACAGTTCTTAAAATATAAGCTAGGATAACTTTACATGATGATTTCTTGTTTGTAAATAATTTTCTCATAAAACTCTATATGTTAGATAACTTTGAATATATATATATCAAAATAAAACAAGCTATATATAAATCAATAATACTGGGCATGAATTTATTAAAACTTGTTTTAAAAAATATGGTAGACCGCCAAATGTTGCATACTTACTTTATATATATATATATATATACATATATACACACATATATATAATAGTGGTGTACTCTATGTTATATAGTAATGATCTTGATTATAAATTAAATATTCATTGATAAATTCCTGAAATTTCTGTGACATAAGAAGTGTTGTAGTTTTGGTTACAGACAGATAAATACCGAATCTCCGTTATATATACATTATTATTTCATTCCTTGTGAGTTTTTTTTTTTACACTAGTGTAAGTAAGCTGATAGTTTTTCACTGGAGTCTGAGTGACAACAAGTCTGCTCAGGTCCCCAGGACTCTTCTGAGTATTCTAGCTGATCTCAACAATGTTGTCGTCTGGATGGTCTCAATTCTTCCTCTGATTTCCAGTTCCTCTAGTCTGTTTCCTAAGCTTTTTGGGACCATTCCAAATGCACCATTTACCATTATTATTATCATTTTTTATCTTATTTATAGCACAAGCTGAAGCTGAGTGTAATAGCAGCAGAATATTTCAAGCATTGAGTGGGTGCCACATGCAACGCTTAATGCTGTCAGATGCAAGTGAAACAGTCAATGAGAATAACTATTCACAGTTATGCAAGTAAGTAGATACTTAGACATTTGGGAAAATGCACAATTTACAAGTAGAGCAACAAGGAATATATATATATATATATATATATATATATATAAATAAGAAGAAGAATCATAAAACCTTCAAGTTCAAAGCGTTAAACCAAAATCTTTAAAAAAAACAAAAACTGACAGGCGCGTTGCCTATTCTTTCACTTATTTTCTAAAGTGTGGCTAGACCAGTGGTTCTCAACTGGAGTCATATGCCCCCCCCCCCCGACCATATAACTTTTTGGGGGCCCAGGCAAGCAAAAAAATATTTAATCATAAGAATACAACAGGACTTTTTAAACATCAAATGGCTCTGAGGGAGGTTCACCAAAGTAAAACAGGAATCAAAGGGGTCAATAGGTGAAAAAAAAAAAAAAAAAAAAAAAAAAAAGGTTGAGAACCACTGGCTTAGACTGATGGATAGAGTAAGAAATAGTTTCAACAATGTGAAAATCTGAAAAAATGCCCCCCCATCCCATCCCCAGTAGATGATCAATGTAAGGTCACAGCAAAGAAAATACTCCTAAACAATTTACTTTCTAAAATTTTAAAACTCACAGGTTCTGGGTTTCTTTCTGATTACTTTTTATTTTTAGTGTCAATAACTCAATGAATTATTGACTGACCTTTATAAGAAAAGATATGGACAGATTATCAATGATATGGAAGTCTGACTTCACCGACAGGTTAAAGCGGCAATTCTTCCAAGCCGTAGTTGCATCAGTGCTACTGTACAGCTGCACCACTTGGACCTAAACAAAGTGCTTGGAGAATAAAATAGATGGAGTTGCACAAGAATGCTGCGTTCTGTTCTGAACAAATCGTTAAAAAAAAGCATCACAAGAAAGCAACTTTAGGGATACTTACTCCCTATCACACAAAACATCTTAGTAAGACAGACTAGACATACAGGACACTGTTGGAGAAGCAAGTACGAACTCATAAGTGATGTTCTCCTGTGGAAACCTGCACATGGATAGACCAGTGTGTGCTGTCCAGCAAGGACCTACATAGATCAGCTTTGTGTGGATTCTGGATGCTACACATTGGGGAGGGAGGTCTTACTCCTCTACAGGATATACAGTCGGTATATTCTAAGCCACCTTGCCAACAGGATGTTTTCCCACTTTTGTCCATAGAATGAAGAGGAACCCTGCATGACAGGATGATTTAAAATCCTCCAATTATGTCCTTATTGAGTGGTAAGTGAAGTTTCATAATGGTCCCATATCAATGTTATGTTTGTACATTCTACTATTTTCCTCAAAGCTTATTTTTCACATTGTGAACCTGTTTTAATAAACAATTATATTCAGCCACATCACTTATCTACTTGGTATTTTCAAAAGCTTTCCTAGTTTTTCATCATTCTTATCAGTAGATTGTAATTATTATTGTTTTAATGCTCTACTTATTTTATATGAAGAGTATAATATTTATTTGTCTTGCAATTAATTATCATTTGAATGTTATTATTTCTAAAACATTTGGGTTTGTAAGTTACAATGGTACCTTGACTTATGAGTGCATCGAGTTATGAGCTGTTACTTGGTTGATTTTGATTTGTGTTCAAAGATAAAATTTGGTACGAGTGAGCTTCACTAAAACATCAAGTTTCCAAATTTATTACACCAAAGAAAAATATTATTTATAAAAAAATAAACATTAAACCATAATTTGATACATTCTATTTTATCATGGTTTTTAAAACAATACAGTGCTATTTTTCATATTAAAAAAAAATTTAGAGTGTTGGAGGGGGGCTGGAATGAATTAATGGCATTTCAGTTCATTTCAATGGGGAAAATTGATTTGATACATGAGGAAAATGATTATGACTGGAACAATTAAACTCATAAGTCAAGGTACAACTGTATATACTGCAATTTAAACATTTGTGTTATTAAGTATATGTTGCTATTTGACTACTTAAGCCACCCACAGTGGCTCTCCACCACTTAGATCCTACCATAAACGATTGGTAGTGGCTATTGCATGTGTCACTTGTTTACACTGAAAAATCCCTACATGAACACACCCTTCCATTTTTTATTTTGTCTGTGAACTAAACCTGAGACTAGTAGATCATTTTGTAATAGGGAACTAGTTAAATGCAATTGAATTTGGTAAAGCCGTGGGGGAAATTTGGTAGGCAAAAGTTAAACACTTTTGTTTAGTTTATGTTTTTATTTAAACTGTTGCATTGTTAAGTATCTGTTGCTATTTAGACTGCTACATTGTCAAGTTCTGTGCAAGTAAGTATGTTGCTATTTAGACTGCTGCATTGTTAAGTATCTTTGCTATTTTAGCTGCTGCATTGTTAAGTATCTGTGCTATTTAGACTGCTGCATTGTTAAGTATCTGTTGCTATTTAGACTGCTGCATTGTTAAGTATCTGTTGCTATTACTGTGCATTGTTAAGTATCTGTTGCCTATTTAGACTGCTGC
>JALAJA010001332.1:0-31589 GCA_023376005.1 Doryteuthis pealeii | reverse complement strand
GGTAATCCAGCAACTGAGCTAAGAGAGGAAAAAGAAAGAAAGATGTTTTGAGAGAGGGTTTATGAAAAAGAAAAGGAAGACAAATTAGAGAGAGGGGGAGAAAAAAGATAGGGATGTATTATAAATGGGAAGAGTATAAGAAAGAAAGAAAGATAGGGGAGGAGAAAGCTATTTAAAAGACTGACACACGGACACAGATGTATGGAAAAGCCATAAAAGTGGTTTATGCAGTCTTAATGGGATTCTAATAAAATTGATAAATTATTGTTATGGCTTCTGTGATGTTGGTGTTTTGCTATATTTACTTTGGCTGCTTTGATGTTAAAAGGTAAGGAAAAAGAAAAAAAAAAGAAAATAAATGGAAAAGTAAGAAAGTTTAGCCAAAATATATCACCCCACCTCAAATAGAAGCAGTTCCCCACGAATTTTAAAGCCCCCCCCCATCCCCCGAATATTTAAGCCCTCACCCTAGAGTTTTCAAGAATCCAAAGGTATTAAATATTTTACTTGCATTAAAATTTGAATCTTTTGATATGCTTTTCAGTAATTTATGAGGAAGTGCGTCCCGGTCTCCTGCCTCAAAATTGCTACCCGGGGACTATCAAAATAACAACCCCAGCTCGTCGTAATTCTTGTTTATTTATTGTAATTTGTCGTAAAATTTCTTGTTTAGATATGAAGATGGATATATAGTTTGGAATAGACTGAGATAGATAGATAGAATAGAATAAACAAAAAAATAATCTAGATAGATAATGAACAAATAGGAGATAGATATTTTTCGACAAGTAAATGTATTTGGGGGGGGGGACGCTTCTTTTTTTGTGTAATTCTTGTTTATTTAAACTAAAAACGAGACATTAAACAAACATGAATAAAAAAAAATCTTAGTATTTAAAGTAATATAGATAAATATGAACAAATTGAGATAGATAGATATGAAGATGGATAATTTTGAATAGACTGAGCTGGGTCATTATTTTAATAGTCAAGCGGGTAGCAATTTTTGAGGGCAGAGACCGGGACGCACTTCCTCATAAATTACCTGCTTTTCTTTGAAGAAATTTATCTAGAGAAATTTGTATATTGTATTGATTTATATATATATATATATATATAATGTGTGTGTGTTTAACAGGCAATTCATAGATGATTTGCTAATAACTACCTTGGAAAACAGTGTTATATTCTGGTCGCTATTTTTAGGTGTATAGGTCTCCTATTGGTAAATCCAGATGGTAGAAAAGGGTTTAGTCTCAGTAGTAAGAAAGTCTGTTGTATTCCTTAAGAAATCCTAGTAGAACAAAGGATGTATTGTAGCAGAGAATCCAGAGATTGTTTTTATGTCTGTCTTATGCCAGACCTTCCATTAGCTCCCCACTTCGGCATGGATCCAAACTGAAAATAAATGTAAAGTAGTAAATATCACCACCCCCCTCAAATAGAAGCAGATCCCAGAATTTTACCCCCCCCCCCCTGATTTTAAGCCTCCCCAACCTTAGAGTTTTCAAGAATCCAAAAGTATAAAAAATTTGCTTGCATTATAATTTGCATCTTTTGATATGATTTTCTTTGAAGAAATTTATCTAGAGAAGTTTGTATATTGTATTGATTTTTGTATATATTATGTGTTTACAGGCAATTCATAGATGATTTGCTAATAACTGCTGTGAAAACATTGTTATGATTTGGGTCGCCAATTTTAGGTGTATATATATTACCAACCCCTCCGCATGAGCAGGATACGACACAAGGTCAATTTCTTAAGCGGAGTCACAGGTTTGAATTCAGAGTTTTCCTTCTAGACTGGTTACCTAGCCAAGGTTATAGAGCCCAGTCTGCCCTGCTATTTACCCATAGCTGGAGGGAGAATTGGATTCTTACCTTTCCAAGGGTATTAGTGCTATGTGAAATTCAAACAGCTTTGTCCAGGATTGAACTCGGATCGACAAGTCCCATTTCCTATGACTCTAACCATTAGACCACGTGCCTTCATTTTAGGTATATAGGTCTCCTATTGTAAAATCCAATTGTAGAAAAGGGTTTAGTCTCAGATGTAGAAAGTCTGTTGTACTCCCTTGAAATCCTAGCTAGAACAAGAGTGTACTTGTCCTTCTGGTATTAAGTCTAGTTAGCAACTGATTTCAGGTCAATTACCAATGACTTAAATGGATTCTCTGTCATTTTTCATTGGTTAGTGAAATGCAAACAGCCTCATCCAGGATTTTGAACTTTATTTGTTAGGATTCTGGTTGCTATTTAAGGCATGATTTAGATTCTCCTGTTGGTAAATCCAATGGTAGAAAAAGGTCTAGTTTCAGTAGCAGAAGTAAAGTAAAGTAAGTAAGTAAGTAAAGTCGCTGGGGTGGCCTAAAGTCAGTAATCAACCAATCAGTGAGGGAGATTATCCCCTTTTCATTGGCGCTAGACCAAGGAGATTATGTTGCTTCTGAGGTGGAGTGCCAAAACCTCCCATCAGCTCCTTTAAAATTACCACAGATCCCTGTGCTACTCATATGTTGAGTTGGCGAGGGCCGGTATCGAACTAGAAACTGTGGGTTCTAGCCGAACACTCTACTGACTAGAAAGTCTGTTTTATTCCTGAAATCCTAGGTCTGAGGTGGAGTGCCAAACCTACTATCAGCTTCCTTAATTTACGCAACAGATACGCTGTGCTACTCATATGCTGAGTTGGCGAGTCCAGTATCAACTAGAAACTTTGTGGGTTCTAGCAGCACTCTACGAATGAAAAGTGTTTTCCAGAACAAGGAGTGAGTGTATTTTTTGTAGCAGAAATCCAGAGATTGCTTTTGTGTCTGTTTTGCGCAAACCTACCATTAAGCTCCCACTTTAACTGCACGGATCCAGTTGTTTCTACTCATGGTGCTTTGAGAATAGACCTGCGGTGGCCGTAGCCTCATTTTGAGGTCAGCATTGGGGCAATCACTGGACGGCCAATATTGATGTAGTACAACTTTTAGGAAAAATTTTTTACGCCGTCCCCGGCAAACCTGTCCGGAATGACGTGTTGATCATAACCCGGATTGTAATTTTTATGCATCCCGAGACGTGGGACGGCGTTAATGTCGAGCCTTTGGCTGGAAGCCATATAAGCTGTACAATGTATTTTGAATTAAGAATAGTAGCAAACATCAAAATGACTTGAATTAGGATTAAATGCCTTGAAAAGGGTTGGTGTACTCAAAGCAACACAACAGCCAATAAATTCTGATAATATTATATGGACCAAATTCATCTTTTAATTCTTATAGCCTATCGAGGAATAGGATAGAGCCGCAGGTGGAGTGAGCAGTTCATGACATGCAATACCCAACTTTGGCCGCTATCTTGGGCTGACGTCGGTCAGAGAGGCCCCCTCCCGATCAATCCGCTGGTCACGTTCATGGGAGCCCTAAGCACCTATATATTTTTCCCAACCCTATTGCCCTTATGCAGCCGCCCCCTTTTTATCATATGGATTGCTAGAAAGCGTGGCTGCGGGTCTACATGTCCTGGGATAGACGTTAAACTCTATCTGCTGGTGAGGTTTCCAGTTTTTGGAGGTTTGGGGAAATGTTGAGCACCCCTTCATCACCAATTGCTCCCTGGTCCACTCTGACCTGGAGTGGTAACTAACCTGTTAGCGTCATCCTATGGGTTATAGAAAAATGCATTTATAAAAAATTGTATTATCCTTAAGATTGTAAAATATATTTCAAACTTTATCGGCCATTAAATGAACCCACTGAGGGTTGATATGCCCGTAAAAAAACGCCCAAAACCCCAAAAACTACCAGAATATTCTGTAGAGTGGTTGATACCTCCCCGCCCCCCTAAAAAAGTGCTACCCTGAAGCATAACAAAATTGCATCAGTGTTGAAGGCTCCAGTTCCTGAAACTCTGGGAGTGTAGATTCAACCCTTAACATTGCCAATTATTGGAGGTGCCCTGTGGGGTAATGGTTATCTGATAGGAAATGAACACGTTTTTCAAAAAATCCCTGGATGAGGCTGGTAGTAATTTCACCTAGAGTATACACTTGGGAAAGGTATGCCCTATCGCAGACATGGGATAATAGTGAGTGGTGGTCTTTGTGAGCCAAAAAATAAGTAATTTGTTGCTATACGATAAGACAGATGGACAAATCAAAAAATAAAATAAATGAGAAGAAATTTGTTTGAATTGATGCAGTTGGAAATAGTTTTGTTTGTTAAACCTTTCCTAGGTCAGATGTTCTGTGTCTTTTATACAATTCAATTATATTAAATATGTCTTTTTTTATTTTTTTTTATGCTTTTTTTGTTCTATGCGAAACTTTTTATTTCAAGAAATTTAAAATCAGATCAATTATTTTATATGTATTGGTAAAAAAAGCAAAAAAAAAGAAACAACATTAAAGTGACCAAAAGAAGAAAAAAAAAGAACCCAAAACAATACCAAAAAAAACAAAAAACAAAACAAAACAAAAACAAAAAAAAACAATGTCTTCATTATTCATATTATTTTTTTTTTTTTAAATGCTTAAATGTAAAAAGAAAGTAAAATGAATAAAAATTAAAAAAATAAAAGCACTGGGTAAAGTGCTTTATTTTTTTATATTTATTCTATTTTTTTTTTAAGTCTTTCTTTTTTACTGTCTTTTTCTTTTTTCTTTTAACTTTTTTTTCTTTCTTTTTCTTTTCTTTTCCTTTTTCTTTTCAACTTTACTTTTTTCTTTTTTTAAAAAAATATTCAATTTCTTTCTTTCTTCATTCACTTTCCTAATGATTGAATTCTGTCAAATTATTTTCAAGTTCTCTAATGCAAATAAAATCCCCATTGAACGGCAGTTTCTTGACAATAAATACGATTGTGTGGCTTAAATTTGGTTAAGTAAATTAAAAAGGAAGAATTAGCACCTCGAACCTGAGTGAAATTAAATCCGGAGGGGGAGGGGGGTAAAAATCCTTTCCGGTGGAGGCTGGGGCGTGGGGGCTTGAAGATGGTTGCTAAGAGAATAGCAGGTTTGGGTGGAGGTAGGTGTCGATAAAGAAAAAGAAGGAATTTTCAAATCAAATTAGGGATAATATAAAAGAAAAAAAAAAAAGATGTGTCAATAGCATTTGTTGATTTAGTGGGGGTGGAGGTCTTTATGAGGAGGGGGAGATGAGTGGGGAGGGGAGGGTCTGAGATAAAAAAAATAAATAAATGTAAATGAACAATGTATGAGTTTAAATGAATAAAAAATGGAAGCTTCTGCTTAGGAAATAAAAGAAAATAAATAAGAATATGAAAGTGTGTAAATACAATTTTGGTTGTTAAAATAATCACTAGAGGCTTCTTGGATGCCTCAGGAAAAATATCGGATTAAATTAGAAGCTGTATTTTGTTTCGGAAATTAAGTCAAAGTAAATGTTATTAAATTAATCTTTTTTTTTGTTTTTTTTTAAAATTTTTTCTTCTTTTTTTATATTTCTGAAAATGAGTATTCTTAAAAATTTTTTTCTCTTTTTTCAAATTTTCAAAATTTTTCTTTTTTTTTTTCCTCTTTTTTATATTTCTGAAAATGAGTATTCTTAAAAAAATTTTGTTGTTTTTTTTTTTGTTGTTTTTTTTCAAATTTAAAATTTTCTTTTTTTTCTTCTTTTTTTTATATTTCTGAAAATGAGTATTCTTAAATTTTTTTCCTTTTTTTGTTTTAATTTTAAATTTTTTTTTTTTCTCGTCTTTTTTTTTTTTCATATTCTGAAAAAAAATTTGTATATTTTCAATTTTTTATTTAATTTTTTTTTTTCAATTTAGAATTTTTCTTTTTTCTTTTTTCTTTATTTTTATATTTCTGAAATTGAGTATTCTTAAATTTCTTATTTAAATTAAAATTTTTTACTCATGAATTTTAAAAAGGAGTTCAGGACCTATGGATATACCACAGTATGATAATAATCTAATTATTACACAGTTGATATGTTTACTTAAGAGTTATTGCATTTGTTCAATATGTAAAGTATAATAATCTTGATTTCACTCTCTAGCTCCTTTTTTTTCTTTGTTTCCTTCTTTTCATTGTTTGATTGAAACACATTAGCATTATCAACTTCCACAGGGCTCACCCCTCTATCTTTCCCCTACTCTCTTTCGGTCTATATTTTTTTCTGTGTAGCATGTCCTTTTTCTTCCATTCTTTCTTTATAATACAAAAGGAATGTTCCATTATTTAGATGAGGTGACGACACTCATAAGAATAAGAATTCTGTTGATAAGCAACACAAAGATAATAAAGATTTACATTTTTGCATTTCATCTTGATGATTTGGACGGTCTCCCATTTTTAACCAGAGTGGTGTTGAAAGATGATAACGTTTTACCTTTAAGGAACATGATTATTAATATATATATATAATATATATATTATTAATGCATGTTGAATTAAACAAAGAAACACTCTCCTGTTTAAACAATTTATTTTTTTATCTTTCAAGTTTTCTGGCCAACTTTTAATATTTGGGTGGAATTCGTGTTAGTCCCACCAAAGTTCAGGTCCAGAGTACTTTCGGCACTTCGAAGTGCATCATCAGGGATAATGTGTTCGAGTTTTTTCAAATTATATTAATGCGGAGTCTGGAAGAGAAGAAAATTGATGGGAAAGGTGCTATAGCATTTTAAAATGTGTGTAACTGCATTGGAAATAATTTTTGTTTAAGGATGGTTTTTAATTGTTTTATGTATAGAGCTTCTAGTATTTGGAGTTTTTGTTATATATATTATATATATTATATATATATATATATTTGTTAATGTATGAGTAGTAACTTACCGGTGGGTATGAGTACAATCGTTGGAAGCGCACAGTATCCAGGGGTTAAGACTTTTTTAATTTATTTTAATTTTTTTAATTTTTTGCTTTATCATTACTGTCACTCTGACTTTTATCCCTTTATTTATTTTTCATATAATTAACTATATTTAACTACCCAAAACTTCTGTTATCGTAAACGCCTACAACTAGGCTTTTCCTAAATACTTCTAACCAACTCAAACCAACTAATAAATAATTTTAACCTTTCAGACTTTTTAACCATTTAATTTACGCCCCATAATCTAACCTTTTTCATTAAATAGTAATTGAAAAAAATAATCCCCATAAAATTAATCAAATTTTTAATCCAATAAACAAAACGGTTCATGATAAATCTTTGAAAATATTAAATAAGCGTCGCCTATAAAGGATAATCCATTCCAATGGGCCATGTATTATACGCAACTGAGATTATCGAAAACTCGATTAATTTAAACTGTGTAACCCTGAAGAATCATCGATGAAACTCGAAAGTAGGTTACTGCCTGTCGCATTGTTAAATATATATATATATTATACCACATACTAACAACACACATATAACTTAACGACAAAATCCAGTTGCGCCAATCCATATAACAAAAAAACAATTAACAGTACACACACACCGCATTCACACATACACATATTTAGCTAAACCAATCCGCCAACAATCTAACATCTGTGGTACCCCATCCACCATTTCGGCCACTCCCCATTGCCAAGAGAGGAAAAAGTCACTAACACCGCCCAACTACAACCTCCCCCTACTGACGAAACTTCCGTTTACACGCATTTTGAGAAATTTCCATCATTGGAGTAAGAAACTATATCAAGATCCTGAAGATGGTCTAATAAAGACCGTAAACGTTGCACTGTCGACAATAAACATCGTTTCCACACACATCCCGTGCTTTGTCTACTTTTCTCCACATAACTGTCGATAACCTCCTCACAATTTCCTAAACAATATATATATATATATATATATATATATATATATGAATTCTTGGCTTGACACCTTAAATTTCTGGAATTAAAAAAAATACTTACCACATATACTCGTGGATAGGTTGTACTTTTTTAAAACCAAGAATTCTGCACAAAATCATTGGTGTGACCTGTCCATATAAACATAAATATAGAATGGCACTAATTTATTTTTATCATTAAGTTGCAATGACACAAAATGCTATACAATATGCATTGAAAAACTTTTGAAGACTTTGGTATAACAATATATATATATATTTTATTTATTTGTTTGGTTTTCTTTTCAATGTATTAAATTAATTATATTTTGAATTACCCATAGACTAAATAAATGTTGATACTACTTTCTCCTTAAATAATTTAAAAACATTTTTGAATAAGTCTAAACATTTTGTTCTATTTTTGTGCTATCTTAGATATTAAATCAAACAATATACATTTTGATAATATATATATATATATATATATTATATATATATATCATATCTATGAAGTCAGATGAACCTACTTAAGTTTCACTTAATGCTCTTTCAGGCTAGAGATCTGACTTTAGAGTTTCAGATCTTAAGCCCTGAAGATCTGACTCTTAGAATCAGATCTTTATCCGCTGAAGAGCATTAAGCAAATTTTTTGTAGGTTTGTCTGACATCATTAGATTTATCTTTATTAATTTGCTCTACTTTAGGTATTGAGTACGTTTTACTTAATTAGGCTTTAGTCTGCCTAGTTGGTTTTTTAATGAATATAATATATCTTATATATTATATGGAATATAAAATTGTTTTTTTTTCTTTTGGGCCAAATTTGTAACCTAATGAATTATTTTTTTGTTGGTAGCGATTATCTTGTTTTTTCTTTTTCCAAAAATTTTTTCTCCCCGGGTTGATGTTTGGTAGTATATATTTTTACAATCAAACTATTTGCTGTTTTTTTTCTCACCGCGAGGATTACACAACAAGTTTGGTAATATAAATTATATATTATTATATAAAGATACGTACCGGTTTCATTAACGATTGCTGCTAGATATTCACATATCCATTACAACAAAATTGTAAACTATTCCGCTTCCCAAACTCTTTCACATATCATGCCATGTAAGCAAAGTCTTGAAACAAAAGGTGAATATTTGATAAGTTTTATGTAGAAATAGATTTGTGTAACTAAGCTAGATTATAATGTGACCTATCTGTGGGTCAAGTTGCAAATATCCTCTTTGTCAACACACAAATTATGGGGGGGGGTGCAACCTATCCACTGTGCGAACCTATCTGTGAATAATCAGCTTAATTTTGATGTATATACATGTTCCACTGTTGGTAATTATACCTGTCCTAAACAAAATTTGGCATTCTTTTTGACTCAACCCTCACACACATATATATATGTATATTTGTTTTTCTCTCCAAGATGGCTAACCCTCCTTCCGCCTACAAACGTCGTCCCTTTCAAAATGTATTTTTCCACTATCACTGTTATCCTCCTCTCTTCCCTTTCGATCTCCTTTTCTTCTCCCAATGATTTCCTTCTGGCCAATCAAAAATCTTTCGCTCCAAACACTAAACCCACCCACTTGACCTCTTTTCACCAAATCCACCCCTCCTCCAGTCCACTTTCCCCTCTATAAAACACTTGTATGATACTTTTGATAATCAAAAAAGACTGATGATGCTGACTCAAGTTTTCTAGTGAAATATATCCTACACCAATTTTTGTCTGAGTTTCTGTCTTCGTGTTCTCGCTATCTTGACTACATCTGTCGTAGAGCATCGGCTAAGAGACGCAACAAGGTTCCTAGCTTTGATACCGGTCCATCGCCGACTCAGTGTATGAGTAAGCACAGGGATCTGTGCGGTAAAGTAGGAGTGATGGTAGGTGTGGCGCTCCACTCAGATGCTAAATACAATTCCTTGGTCTAGCGTATTGAAAATGGGGATAGACTCCCCTCACTGAACTGGCTGATACCGACTTTAGGCTGCCCTCGTCGACTTTACTTACTTTAAATATATAATATATTTATATATATATATATATATATAATATTTTTCTAAAAAAATTTTCAGATAAAATTCAATGGCATTTATCAAAACAAGATCGTAAATTATTTAAAATAATCATTAATAAGATGAAAGAGATCTCATATCTCTGGAGGTTTTGATCTATATTAATGTTGAAAGTGAGTGATGTGCAATATTAATATGTCAAATTGAACTTGGGCTGTAAATTTAAAAAAAAATTTTTTTTCAAAGTCTTGTGCATATAAAATCTAATAGATATTAAATTCTTTCAACATATGTGGACTCCTGGTGAAATTTTGGCCCAATAAATATGTTAGCCATGTCAACTGGGCTTTAGAATACACTGAAACCTTGCACCTCTGCAGAGGGGTAATAGAATCAGCCTGTTGGGCTGTGAGTGGCAACACGTGATGCTTTAAAGGATGGAATCTTGGTGGATTAAGTAGCCATAGACATGCAACACTCACTTAGACCCTTACTAGGCTAGAACGTGAGGTCTGAAGAGGCCCCTCTTGCAGTCGTCTGTTATGTCAGCCGCTAGCAACTATATGAATTGCACACCTTTTACCCCTATGGCAAGCCTCAACGCCGCTTTTTATCATATGGGTGCTAAGAAGATGGTGGCTTAAAGGGTCAATGTCCTGGGAAGAAACGTTAAAATTTTATCTGATGGTGAGGTTCGCAATTTTAGAGGTTTGGGTAATGTGGGAAGCACCTTTTCATCACCAATTGCTCCATAGATAGGACATAGATAGGTTGGTAGATAGATTGATTGAATTTGATTGATTGATATGAACATAGATAGGTTGGTAAGATAGATTGATTGATTGATAGATAGATATGAAATTAGATAGGTTTGGTAGAATAGATAGATATTGAACATGATAGTTGGGTAGATAGATAGATATGAACATAGATAGGTTGGTAGATAGATAGATAGATGATATGAACATAGATAGATTGATAGATAGATAGAAGATAGATATGAACATAGATAGATTTGATAGAATAGATAGATAGATATTGAACATAGATATGGTTGGTAAGATTGATAGATAGATAGATATGGAACATAGTAAGATTGATAGATAGATAGATAGATATGAACATAGATAGGTTGGTAGAGATATGATAGATAGAAATATGAACATAGATAGGTTGGTAGATAGATAGATAAGATATGACATAGATGATGATAGATAGATAGATATGACATAGATAGGTGGTAAGAGATTGATAGTAGATATGAACCATAAGATAGGTTGGTAGATGATTGTTGATTGATAGATAGATAATGAACATAGGATAGGTTGTAGAATAGATAGATATGGAACATAGATAAGGTTGTAGATAGAATAAGATAGATATGAACATAAGATAGGTTGGTAGAGATTGATAGATAGATAGAAATATGAACATAGATTAGGTTGGTAGATATAGATAGATAATGAAAATAGATAGATTGATAGATAGATAATATGAACATAGATAGGTTGGTAGAAGATTGATAGATAGATATGAACATAGATAGGTTGTAGATAGATTGATTGATTGATAGTAGATAGATATGAACATAGATAGGTTGGTAGATAGATAGGAATATGAACATAGATAGGTTGATAGATAGATAGATATGAACATAGATAGGTTGGTAGAGATTGATAGATAGATATGAAACAATAGATAGATTGATAGATAGATACATATGAAACATAGATCAGGTTGGTAAAGATTGATAGATAGATATGAACATAATAGATTGATAGATGATAGATAGAATATGAACATAGATAGGTTGGTAGGCTAGATTGACAGATAGATATGACCAGATTGAGATAGCAAAAATAAAAATTAACAAAGAGAATAAAGTTCATTTTTGTTAAATTCATCTTTTATTAATCCATTCTATTCTTTCTTTTCTTTATTCTTCTCCCTATATATATATATATATTATAATATATATATATATATATTATATATATATATATTATAGTCGCTATTTATATATATACTATATATATATAAATATATATATTATATAGTGTGTGTGTGTGTGTTGTGTGTGTGTGTGTGTGTTTGTGTGTGTGTTGTGCCTGTGTTTTGAGTGCGTGCGTAGTGATTATATAGTTTGCTTATTACTGATAGGGATGGTAATAAAAAGATGCATATATAATATTATAATATATATATATAACTATAATATATATATATATTAGCTTTGGTATATAGTAGACGTAAATTCACCCGCTGGTTGGTACGCTCTCAGTTTCTCGCCTAAATGTGAGCTTTGAAACAAGTGGCCTATTGAAGGAAACTGAGTAGTTACCCATGTAATCCATTGGGCTAATTGTCTTTTGTAATATATATATATATAATTATATATATATATATAATATATTATATATATAATATATACTATATATATGGAACGTTTCATTCCCACTAATCACTAAAATCCGGTCAGTGTATAATTCTTTTACCTAATAGAAAAATGATTTTTTTATGAAAGAGTTTACATCTCTGGTATTTGTTTTAAATTCTATTATGTACGGAATTACTGAATATTTTATCATCACATAGAATATCAATCTCTCATTCTCCCTCTCTCCCTTTCCTCTTCTCTCCGCCCTTTCTTTCTCTCTCTTCCTCTTTCTTTTCCTTGTCTCTGTCTCTCGTATTATTTTTCTACAAACAAGAAGAGTAAGTTATTGCTTGTCATATATATATATATTATATATATATATATATATATAATATATATATATCCCTAAGCATTAACATATACTTATTTAATCTTTACTCACTCATATATATATATATAATATACTAATATATTATATATAGTATATATAAGTTATGTATGAGATAGGGCAAGAATGAGAAGAGAGAGAGAGAGAAGAGAGAGAGAGAGAGAGAGAGAGAGAGAAGAGAGAGAGAGAGAGAGAGAGGAGATAGCAAAGGGATTTACTGTCCAAACTGCATGAACAGAAAAAATTCTGATGATGGAAGACTAAGTCTGCGAAGTCGAATAAGTCAGTTTTGATACGATAGAAAAAATGTCGAAGATTGACAGACTCCATCATACGTAAGGACGATTTATTTGTCTGAGACAAACATGTGCGTGTTCGGGTAAGAAATGCTTCCAGCGGATTGATGGCATTCTTTTTCCTTTGTTCCGTTTTTAGGTACAGAAGTCGATCAATGAATTAGTGGGGCTCTTGATCTGGGAGAAGGCATAAAATGAGGTTTCTTGGCAACTGCGAAGACAATGGTCTTTACTTACAAATGTAAGTATTCATCACCTATCCTCAGAAATAAGACCAATTTTGCTGGGTTATAAGGTATCAGTTTTGGGATAGATCCCTGATCTAGATCTCTTCTTGCAAGACATGTCTGAGAACAAATTTTGGTCATTGTCGTTACCACTCTCCTATAAGATGAGAATGCTAGTTCTGTATTACATAAAACCTGCCCATCGGTTCGTTCGATGATGGATGTAAAAAGATCGTGTCCCACTGGGCTTCAACGTATGTATTTACAAAGGCGAGCAGTATGTGACGCAAGGTCAATTTTTAAGCGGATTTGAATTCAGAGTTTTATTCTACTAGACTAGTTGCAACATCCAACTTAATGAACCCAGTCTAAAACGACAACCTAATTTATCAATATTCTTCTGACAGGAGAAATAGTTGGATGCTTTCCTTTCTCAAGTATTTCGTGCTAAGTGAAACAAATTAGCCTCATCCAGAAGTTGAACTCATGTCTATTTCTACGACGATAACCATTACACAACCATTGCGCCCCGTAGTGCTTGGATACTATTAACCAATCAGCATCGTAATTTCATTGTGATTTTACAAGATGGGAAACGCTGATGATTGGTGTGGTATGAAAATTTACAGATATTTTAAACCAATTTCATTGCAGTGAGCACGCCCAGTGAGGAACGAAATAATTATGGCATCAAAATGATTATTCTCGATGATATTTATTCATTTCATCCATACGTATTTGTGTAGATAAGTATTTTTTGCTATATTCCATCGTCAGTAGTTTATGATGCGTATTCCGTTTAGTGAAGTTGTGCGTACAAGCAAGGCAGTTTTAGGTCGCCTGCTCCTATCTCCACAAAATCTGAAGTGAGACGGACAAGACATGCTGGACACTGCGGGAGAAGCAAGAATGAACTCATAATTCGACGTTCTGGGTAAGTGAAGCCAACACATGGACATGTAATGTGGGCCGCCAACCAAAGGACATACAGCTGACCAGCTCTGCACGGATACTGGGGATGCTGTGGCATAGGACCTCACGTGGACAATGAAATGATAAGAGAAGTTTGGCAGAGAGATTGTCATAGATAATCCGTGCTATTTGCGGTGACATGATGAATGAATGATGATGTGATGATAGCAACCAGTGTCAGGTTTTAAGCTACACGCGGCGAACTTTTTTCAATTTTTGAAATAAATTTAATGGGAGGTGCAACCGTAAGATTTGAAAACCTCCAGTATCAGGTTCGTTTTGTTTTTGTTGAGTCTCTCCCGAAGTCAAAGACGAGGTGAGCGCGTTTGAATTGTTGTTTTGACAGCAATTCACCCTGGTCTCCGATTCACCGTATCCCCGTATAAACGAAATAGTGAAATTCAATGAAGAGGATATAGGTAATCGTGCAGGGGAGATCCTGCAAACCCCGCATACATAATCACGGTCGGACGGGTGCCTTGTTTACCAGCAAATTTCCGCACAGAGTAGTGATAAAAGCCAGTTGATTCCAGTTGATAACGGAGAAGCCATTGGGATTTTTCTGCTAAGAGCTGCCTTTAACCGGTTGTGGCGCGTAATACACCGCGCCCTTTAGAAGCTCTGACACTACCAGTCGAAGGTTAGCATTTAGGGTGATGAATCGACGATTTTGGGAAAAGGCCCATGTGATAAATGCATATGTGGTTTGTTTCGTTTCCTTGAGTTTACTGGCATAAAAATTATTTGGTTGAGCCTCCATGTAAAGAACAGTAGTTGTAGCCACTTAACACAGAGCTTGGGGCATGAGGGAGCTTTACGTTCCAAATGTTTGCGGTGTTTGTTCGTAACTTATACTCACTTTTTTTGTTTCGCTACTTGTCTTCTATCATACATTATTTTAAAGTACTTCGTATTTCATTTATATATCTCAGGCATGATAATGCACAAAACTGCAATTACGGAATAGTTAACTTCAATAAAATAATTCATATCTGAATTTAAAAACAGCTCTGCTATTTTGTTGGCCACTTCATATGCTAATTACCTTTTTCACGTCACTCTCCTTATACTTTGTTTTTATATATATAATATGTGTGTGTGGTGTGTGTGTGTGTGTGTGTGAGTGTGTTTGTGAATAAAAAGGCCTTTTGGGTATACGTGGTTATGGACCTTTTCATATAACACACACACAACACACACACAATCATAGCACAACAACAAGCATATATATATATTATATATACATACATTATATATATATATATATATATATATCAGTCTGTTATAATTTTTTTATATAAAACTATCAATTCTTCTCTCGTCTGCACTCTCTCTCTCTTCTTCTAAATATATATATATATATATTATATATATTATATATATATATATCGATTTTGCGTCTAGTAAGTAGTACCTAGAATGAAAAGAGAGTGAGTGATAGAGAAAGGAGAGAGGGTAAAGTGATTGAAATATTAAATTTTCCTTTGTCCCTTGGTAAATTGGCGTTTTTTTTTTACTTTATTCAAATATTTAATTCTCAACATTTTTATCTGCGGGCCATTACTGATGTTATGAATTTTTTCAGGAAGCTTTTTTAAAAAGAATTTTTGTATACATTATTTCCACAAAGAAATAACAGAGGAAGCTAGCGCATAAAAATAGCTTACTCGTTAAAGCTCTCCAGAGTGCGGTCAGTATACTTTTGACGCAATATCTTTTTATGGCTAGTTTCCGCTCTGTATTTCTTTGTTGGAAAATAATGTTATACAAAAATCTTTTAAAGCTTCCTGAAAAAATCATAAACATCAGTAATGGCTCCTTGCAGATAAAAAAGAGGAATTAAATTGAATTAAGAAAAAGTTTTTTAAACTGCCTTGTTCCGGGACAAAGAAATTAAAATATTCATCACTCTTACCCTCTCTCCTTCCTAATCACCACGTCTACTTATTTTGTTTTTTTTCTTCATGTACTAACTTACTAGACGCAAATCGAATATATATATATATAATATATATATATATATATATATATATATTTAGAGAAGAAGAGAGAGAGAGTGAGAGAGAGTGAGAATTTGATAGTTTTATATAAAAAAATAATTTAAACAGACTGATATATATATATATATATATATATATATGTATGTATATATATATATATTTTGTAGTGTGTGTATGTATGTGTGTGTGTGTGTGTGTGTATATGAAAATGGTCCATCCACGGATACCCATTATATTAAGGCCTTTTTATTCACAAACACACTCACACCACACCACACACACACACACACACATATATATATATAAAAACATAATAAAGTGGAGAGTGCAGTGAGTTTTTGAAGGTGCTCAATGCTAAAATAGCAGAGCTGTTTTTAAATTCAAGATATTGAATATTAATGAAGTTAATATTCCGTAATTGCAAGTTTTGTGCATATCATGCCTGAGATATAATAAATGAAATACGAAGGTACTTTATTAGAATTTGTAGATAGTAGACAGGTAGGAAAATTTAGCTAATATTAAGAGTGGTATACATGTTACGTTATTACATCAAAGCACTGCGATTAATACATTTGGACGGTATAAGCTCCTCATGCCCGCAAGGCTGCTGTGTTAAGTTGTACAAACTACTGTTCTTATTACATGGATGGCTATTCAAATAATTTTTAATGCCCAGTACCGACGACAAAACCAACTATGCAGTTATGCACATGGGCCTTTTTCCCAAAATCGTCGTGAATTCATCACCCTAATGTCTTAACCTCGACTGGTAGGTGGTCAGAGCTTCTAAAGGCGCGTGGATTACGGCCACAACCGCGGTTAAAGGAGCTCTAGAGAAAATCCAAATGGCTTTCCGTTATCAACTGGATCAACGGCTTTTGACGGAGTAACTTACGTCTGTGGGAAATTTGCGGGTAAAAGGGCATCTCGTTTTACTGACCGTGACTATGTATGCCGGGGTTTGAGGACCCCTTTGTCTATTTCCGATTACCCTATTAACTCTCTATCATGAATTCACTATTTCGTTTATACAGGGATAGGTGAATTCTTTAGGATGGTACAAGGGTGAATGCTGTCTAAAACAACAATTCAACGCGCTCAACCTGCCGTCTTTGACTCGGGAGAGCTGCACAAAAACAAAACGAACCTGATACATGGAGGTTCAAATCTTACGGTTGACTCCTCATATTTTATCAAAATGAAAAAGTCGGTAGCTTAAAACCTGACACTGGTTGCATCAACTCCATCAATTCATCATCATCATCATGTCCGCAAAATACACGGAATATCTAAATGAACAATCTCTCGCCAACTTCTCTATCATCCATTGTCCACGGGTCTATGCGCATCCAGTTCCCGTGCGAGCTGGTCAGTGTATGTCCTTGGTTGGCGGCCACATTAAATGTCCAGTGTTGGCTTCCACTACAGAACGTCCGATTATGAGTTCAATTCTTGCTTCATCCTGCAGTGTCGCAGCATGTCTTGTCCGTTTCACTCAGATTGTTTGTGGATAGGGAGCTAGGCGACCGTAACTGCTTGCTTGTACGCAAAACTTCACTAAACGGAAAATACGCATATAAACTACTGACGATGGAATATAGATTAAATACTTATCTAACAAATACGTTGTATGAAGAATAATATCATGCGAGAATATCATTATGATGGCATAATATTTCGTTCCTCACTGGGTGCTCACTGCATGAAATTGTTTAAAAATGGCTGTAAATTCATACCACACCAATCATCAAGCCGTTTCCCATCTTGTAAAATCCATGATTTACGATGGCTGATTGGTTTAATAGTATCCAAGGCACTACGGGGCAATGGTTGTGTAATGGTTATCGTCGTAAGAAATAGACATGAAGTTCAAAGCTTCTGGATGAGAGCTATTTGATTTTCACTTAGCCGAAATACTCTTGAGAAGGAAAGGCATCCAACTATTCACGCTGTCAGAATGAGTGTTGGTTAGACTGGTTCATTTAAGATTGGATGTTGCAACTAGTCTAAGTAGAAAAAAACTGCTGAATTCAATCGCTAAAAAATTGACGCTTGCCGTCACATACTGCTCGCCTTTGTAAATACATACGTTGAAGGCCCAGTGGGCACTGATCTTTTTACATCCATCATCGAACCGAACGCGATGGGCAGGTTTATGTAATACAGAAACTAGCATTCTCATCTTATAGGAGAGTGGTAACGACAAATGACGCCAAATTTTGTCTCCAGAATGTCTTGCAAGAAGTAGATCTAGAATCAGGGATCTATCCCAAAAACTGATACCGTTATACGCCAGCAAAATTGGTCTTATTCTGAGGATAGGTGATGAATACTTACATTTGTAAGTAAAGACGCATTGTCTTCGCAGTGGCCAAGAAAACCTCATTATGCTCTCCAGATCAAGGCCACTAAATTCATTGATGCGACTTTCCTGTACTTAAAAACGAAACCAAAGAAAAAGAATGCCATCAATCGCTGGAGCATTTCTACCCGAACACGCACATGTTTGTCTCAGACAAATAAATCGGCCTTAACTATGGATGGAAGTGCTGTTCGAATTTCGACATTTTATTTTCTTCGTAATGCAACACTGAACTTTATCGACGTTTCGCAGACTTATTCCTTCCATCATCAGAATTTTTTTCTGTCATGCAAGTTTTGACAGTAAAAACCCTTTGTATCTCTGCTCTCTCTCTCTCTCTCTCTGCCATCTCTCTCTCATCTCCTCTCTCCTCTCTTCTCTCTCTCTCTTCTCTCATTCTTGCCCTACTCTCACTAATACATAACTTCATATATATATAATATAATATTTATATATTATATATATATATATGAGTGAGTAAAGATTAAATAAGTATATGTTAAATGCTTAGGATATATATATATATATTATATATATATATATATATATATATATATGACAAGCATGAACTTACTCTTCTGTTTGTAAGAAAATAATACGAGAGACAGAGACAGAAAGAAAGAGGAAAGAGAGAGAAAGAAGGGAGAGAGAGGGAAAGGGAGAGAGGGAGAATGAGGATGATTTCTAATGTGATGATAAATATTCAGTAATTCCGTACATATAGAATTTAAAAAACAAATACAGAGATGTAACTCTTTCATAAAAAAATCATTTTTTCTATTAAGGTAAAAGATTATACAACTGACGATTTTAGTATTAGTTGGGAAATGAACGTTCATATATATATATAATATATATCATATATATATTATATATATATATTATATATAATATATATATATTACAAAAGACATAAGCCCATGGTACAATGGTAACTATCAGTTTCCTCCAAATAGGCCACTTTGTTTCAAAGCTCACATAGGCATAAAACTGAGAAGTAGCCAAGCAGCGGTGAATTTACGTCTACTAATATACAGCTATATATATATATATTTATATATAATATATATATATATATAATATATATTGCATCTCTTTATTGACGCATACCCTTATCAATAAATATAGACTATATTATCAACGCACGCACTCCAAACACAGGCACAACACACACACAACACACACGACAAACACACACACACACACACACACATATATATATATATATTATATATATATATATATATATAATAGCGATATATCATACTATATATATATATATATTATATATATAATATATATATATTTATTTAATTTTTTATAAAATATTTAATGGGGAAGAATGGGAAAAAAAAGAAAAAGGGAAAAGGAAATTAAAAAGAAATTTTGGGAAAAAATAAAAAAAGGATGAAAAAATTTTTAAAACAAATGACTTTATTCTCTTTTGTTTAATTTTAATTTTGGCTGATGTCAATCTGTTCATATTATCCTGTCATCTAGCTACCAACCTATCTATGTTCATATCTATCTATCTATCTATCAATTCTTTCTATGTTCATAATCTATCTATCAATCTTTACCAACCTATGCTATGTTCATATGTAATCTATCTATCAATCTATCTATGTTCATATTATCTATCATCTCTACACCTATCTATGTTCAATATCTTATCTAATCTATCAACCTATCTATGTTCATATGCTATCTTATCTACCAACCTATCTATGTTCCATATCTAATCTATCTATCAATCAATCTCTATCTACACCTATCTATGTCATGATCTATCTATGCATCTCTACCAACCTATCTATGTTCATATCTATCTATCTATCTCTATCTAATGTTCATAATCTATCTAATCTATCTACCAAGCCTATCTATGTTCATATCTATCTATCTATCATCTCTACACCTATCTATGTTGCATATCTATGCTAAATCTATGCTATCAAAACCTATCTATGTTCATATCTATTCTTTCTACGCACGCTATCTAATGTTCATATCTATCTATGCAAATCATCAATCTATCTAACCACCCTATCTATTTCATAATCTTATCTTCAATCTCTACCAACCTATCTATGTTCATATCCTATCTATCTTGCAATCTATCTATGTTCATATCTAGTCTATCTAATCTACCCCAACCTAATCTATGTTCATATCTATCTATCTATCAATCTCTACCACCTATCTATGTTCATATAATAATCTATCTAATCTATCAATCTATCTATGTTCATATCTATCTATCTATGCAATCTCTACCAACCTATCTATGTTCATCACTCTATCTATGCTATCTATCAAATCTATCTTATGTTCATATCTAATCTAGATATCTATAATATGCAATCTATCTATGTTCATAATCTATCTATCTATCTATCTACGCACCTATCTATGTTCTATATCTATCTATCTACAACCTATGCTATGTTCATATCTATCTACTACCCAACCTATCTATGTTCTATCTATCTATCATCAATTTCAATCTATCTACCAACCTATCCTATGTTCATATGCAAATCAATCAATCAATCATCTATCTATGCCGAACCTATGCTATTCCGCATATCTAATGGAGAATGGTGATGAAAGGGTGCTCCACATTACCCCAAAACCGTCTAAATTGGAACGCTCACCAATCACAGATAAAATTAACGTCATTCCCAGGACATGACCCTTAGCCCACGCATCTTCTAAGCACCCATATGATAAAAAGGGTTGAGGCCTTGCCTAGGGTAAAAGGGTTGGCAATCATATAGTTGCTAGGGCTTGACATAACGCAGCCGACTGATCAGAGGGGGCCTCTCAGAACCTCACGTCTAGGCGCTAAGTAAGGGTAACTAAGTGAGTGGTTGCCATGTCATGGACTACTTATGCCACCAAAGATTCCATTCCTTAAGCATCACGGTTGCCACTCACAGCCAACAGGTGATTCTTACCCCACGTCCCCCCCCCCTCTCGCAGAGGTGCAGTCAGTGTATTTCTAAAGTCAGTTGACAGGGCTAACATATTTATGGGCGAAAAATTTTCACCAGGAGTCCAACATATGTTGGAAAGAGATTTAATCTATAGAGTTTTATATGCACAAGCTTGAAAAAATTTTTTTTAAAATTACAGCCCAGTTCAATTGAACAATATATATTGCACATCACTCACATTTCAACATGTAATATAGATCAAAACCCAGAGATATGAGATCTCTTCATCTTAATTTAATGATTATTTTAATAATTTACGATCTTGTTTTGATAAATGCCCTTGAATTTTATCTAAAATTTTTAGAAATATTATATATATATATATATATATAATATATATATATAAAGTAAGTAAAAGTCGACGAGGCAGCCTTAAAAGTCGGTATCAGCCAGTCAGTGAGGGAGTCTATCCCGCTTTTCAATAGCGCTAGACCAAGGAGATTGTTTTAGCATCTGAGGTGGAGCGCCACACCTACCATCAACTCCTTACTTTACCGCAGGCAGATCCCTGTGCTACTCATAACTGAGTCCGGCGAGGACCGGTATCAAACTAGGACCTTGTGGGTCTCTAGCCGAATGCTGCTACCGACAGAATGTAGTCAGTAGGAGGAACATCAAGGACAGAACTCAGACAAATTGTGTAGGAATATATTTGCACTAGAACTTTGAGCTCAGCATCATGCAGTCCTTTTATTGATTATCAAAAGGTATATACAAGTGTTTTTAGAGGGAAAGTGACTGGAGAGGGGTGGATTGTGAAGAGGTCAAGTGGGTGGGTTAGTGTTTGTGAGGAAAAGATTTTGATTGGCCCAGACAGGAAATATTGGAGAAAGAAAAGGAGATCGAAGGGGAAGAGGAGGATAATCAGAGTGATAGTGGAAAAAATACATTTTGAAAAAGGACGAGTTGTAGCGGAGGAGGGTTAGGCCATCTTGGAGAGAAAAACAAAATATACATATATATATGTGTGTGAGGGTGAGTCAAAAAGTAATGCATTTTGTTTAGGAGCAGGTAATAATTACCAAACAGTGGGAACATGTAAGCATAGCATTCAAAATTAAGCTGATATTCAGCAGATAGGTCGCACCCAGTGGGATAGGTTGCCCCCTAATTTGTTGGTTGACAAGAGGATATTTGCAATTGACCCAGCAGATAGGTCACATTATAATCCTAGCTAGTTACAAATCTATTCTAACATAAAACTTATCAAATATTCACCTTTTGTTTCAAGACTTTTGCTTAGAAAAACATGCATGATTATGGTGAAAGATTGGGAGGGAAATAGTTTACAATTTTGTTGTAATGGATATGTGATATCTAGCAGACAGTAATGAACCGGTAGGGGCGTATCTTTTTATATAATATATATATATATATTTATATACCGAAAAACTTGTTGGTAAAAATCGCTTCGCGGTGAGAAAAAAAACAGCAAATAAAGTTTGATATGTAAAAAAATATACTAACCAAACATTCAACCGGGGGAAAAATTTTTGGAAAAAGAAAAAACCAAAGATAATCGTACCAAAACAAAAAATAATCTTAATTGGTACAAATATTTTGGCCAAAAGAAACAAATTTATATCCATAATATAAATAATAAGATATATATATTCATATAAAACACATAGGAGACTAAAAGCTAATAGTAAAACGTACTCAATCCTAAGTAGAGCAAATAATAAAGATAAATCTAATGAGTCAGACAAACCTACAAAAATTTTGCTTAAATGGCTCTTCAGGGATAAAGATCTGATTCTAAAGAGTCCAGAATTCTTCAGGGCTAAGATCTGCTCTAAAGAGTCAGATCTTAGCGCTGAAGAGCATTAAGTGAAACTTTTAGTAGGTTCATCTGACTATTAGATATAATATATATATTATATATATATATATATATATATTTCAAAATGTATATGTTTGATTTAATATCTAAGATAGCCAAATAAATAGAAACAAATGTTTAGACTATATCAAAAAAATGTTTTAAAATTAATTAAGGAAGAAGTAGTATCAACATTTATTTAGTCTATGGGTAATTCAAATATAATTAATTTAACTACATTTGAATAAGAAAACCAACATAAATAAATATATATATATATTGGTGTATACCAAAGTCTTCAAAAGTTTTCAAATGCATATTGTATGCATATTTTGTGTCATTGCAACTTATGATAAAAATAAAGTAGTGCGCATTCTATATTTATGTTTAATGACAGGTCACACTGCAAAATGATTTGGGCAGAAATTCTTGTTAAAAAGTACAAACCTTCCACGAGTATATGTGGTAAGTATTTTTTTTTTAATTCCAGAAAATTTTAAGGTGTCAGCAAGATTCAATATATATATATATATATTATTATATATATGTTAGAATGTGAGAGGTTAAATCCTAAGTATGTGGAGAAAAAGTAAGACAAGGCACGGGAATGTTGTGGAAACTTGATGTTATTGTCGACAGTGCACGTTTGGTCTCTATTAAGAACCATAATTCAGGACCTTGATATAGTTCTTACTCCAATGATGGAAATTCTCAAAAATGCTGTAAACGGAAGTTCGTCAAGTAGGGGGAGGTGTAGTTGGGGTGGTTAGTGGAATTCTTTTTCTCTCTGGAATGGGGAGTGCCGAAATGGTGATGGTGGTACACAGAATTGTTAGATTGTGGGGATTGGTTAGCTATATGTGTATGTGTGAATGTGTGTGTGGTGTCTGTTTAATTGTTTTTTTGTTTTATATGTGATTGGAAACTGGATTTGTCGTTTAAGTTATATGTGGTTGTTAGTATGTTGGTAATATATATATATATATATTTTAACAATGGACAGGAGTAAACCTACTCGAGTTCATCGATTGATTCTTCAGGGTTACATCAGTTAAATTAAATCGAGTTTTCGATTATCTCAGTTGGTATAAATACATGCCCATTGGAATGGGACTTATCCTTTTATAGGCGAACGCTTTATTTATATTTTGAAAAGAATTTTATCAATGAACCGTTTTTATTATTGGAATAAAAATTTTGGAATTAATTTATGGGGATTATTTTTTCAATACATTTAATGAAAGGTAGATTATGGGCGTATTAATGGTTAAAAGTGAAAGGTTAAAATTATTTATTAGTTGGTTGAGTTGGTTAGAGAGTATTAGGAAAAGCCTAGTTGTAGGCGTTTACGAATAACAGAAGTTTTGGGTAGTTAAATAATAGTTAATTATAAGAAAAATAATATAAAGGGATAAAAAGTTCAGAGTGCAGTATGTAGCAATAAAATTAAAAAAATTAAAATAATTAAAAAGTCTTATACCCTGGATAGCTGTGCGCTTCCAAGCGATTGTACTCATACCCACCGGTAAGTTACTAACTCATACATTAAAATATTATATATATATATATATATATATATATATAAACAAACTGCCAAATACTAGAGCTCTATACATAAAACAATAAAAAACCAATCCTTAACAAAAATTAATTTCCATGCAGTACCACATTTATTGCCTTATAGCACCTTTCCATCTTCTTCTCCTTCCAGCTCCGCATTAATATAATTTTTGAAAACTCCCGAACACATATCCTGATATGGCTTCGAAGATCCGAAAGTACTCTGGACCTTTTGAACTTTGGTTGGCTAATCCACGAATTCCAGCCCAAATATTAAAAGTTGGCGCAGAAAACTTGAAAAAGAATTAAAAAAAAATAAAAATTGTTAAACAGGAGATGTGTCTTTTGTTATTCAACATGCATTAATAATATATATATATATATATATATATATAATAACTCATGTTTTCCTTAAAGGTAAAACGCGTTATATCATCTTACAACGACACTCTGGTTAAAAAATGAGACGCCGTCCAAATCATCCAGATGAAATAGCAAATGGTAAATCTTTATTATCTGGTGTTGCTTATCAACAGAATTCTTATTTCTTATGAGTGTCGTGCACCTCATCTAAATAAATGGAAACATTCCTTTTTGTATTATAAAGAAAGAATGGAGAAAAAAGGATCATGCTACAACAGAAAAAATATCAAGACCGAAAGAGAGTAGGGAAAAGATAAGAGGGGTGAGCCTGTGAAAGTGATAATGCTAATGTGTTTCAATCAAAACAATGAAAAGAAGGAAAAAAGAAAAAAAGGAGCTAGAGAGTGAAATCAAAAGATTATTATACTTTTACATATTGAAACAAATGCAATACTCTTAAGTAAACATATCAACTGTTGTAATAATTAGAATTATTATCATACTGTGGTATATCCATTAGGTCCTGAACTCCTTTTAAAAATTCATGAGTAAAAAAAATTTAAGTTTAAAATAAGAAATTTTAAGAATACTCAATTTCAGAAATAAAAAATAAAGAGAAAGAAAAAAGAAAAATTCTAAATTTGAAAAAAAAAAAAATTAAATAAAAAATTGAAAATATACAAATTTTCAGAAATATGAAAAAAAAAAAGAGAAGAAAAAAAAAAAATTTAAAATTAAAACAAAAAAGAAAAAAAAATTTAAGAATACTCATTTTCAGAAATATAAAAAAGAAGAAAAAAAGAAAATTTTAAATTTGAAAAAAAACACAAAAAAAAAACAAAATTTTTTAAGAATACTCATTTTCAGAAATATATAAAAGAGGAAAAAAAAAAAGAAAAATTTGAAATTTGAAAAAAAGAGAAAAAAATTTTTAAGAATACTCATTTTCAGAAATATAAAAAAAAGAAGAAAAAAATTTTTAAAATAAAACAAAAAAAGATTAATTAATAACATTTACTTTGACTTAATTTCCGAAACAAAATACAGCTTCTATTTTAATCCGATATTTTTCCTGGAGGCATCCAAGAAGCCTCTAGTGATTATTTTAACAACCAAAATTGTATTTACACACTTTCATATTCTTATTTATTTTCTTTTTATTTCCTAAGCAGAAGCTTCCATTTTTTATTCATTTAAACTCATTACATTGTTCATTTACATTTATTTATTTTTTATCTCAGACCTCCCCCTCCCACTCAGCTCCCCTCCTTCATAAAAGACCTCCACCCCCAACCTAAATCAACAAATGCTATTGACACATCTTTTTTTTTCTTTAATATTTATCCCTAATTTTGAATGAAATTCCTTCTTCTTTTTCTTTATCGACACCTACCTCCACCCAAACCTGCTATTCTCTTAGCAACCATCTTCAAGCCCCGCCCCCCAGCCTCCACCCGGAAAGGATTTTTATCCCCCTCCCCCTCCGGATTTAATTTCACTCAGGTTCGAGGTGCTAATTCTCCTTTTTAAATTTACTTAACCAAATTTAAGCACACAATCGTATTTATTGTCAAGAAACTGCCGTTCAATGGGGATTTTATTTGCATCAGAGAACTTGAAAATAATTGACAGAATTCAATTCAATTAGGAAGTGAATGAGAAAGAAAGAAATTGAAAATATTTTTTTAAAAAAGAAAAAAGTAAAGTGAAAAGAAAAAGAAAAGAAAAAGAAAAAGAAAAGAAAAAAGTAAAAGAAAAAAGAAAAGAATGTAAAAGAAAGTAAAAAAAAAAAATGAATAAATAATTAAAAAAATAAAGCACTTTACCCAGTGCTTTATTTTTTAAATTATTTATTCATTTTTTTTACTTTCTTTTTTACATTTAAGCATTAAAAAAAAAAATAAATGAATAAATGAAGACATTGTTTTGTTTTGTTTTTGTTTTGTTTGTTTTTTGTTTTTTTGGTTAATTGTTTGGGTTCTTTTTTCTTCTTTTGGTCACTTTAATGTTTGTTTCTTTTTTTGTTTTTTTACCAATACATATAAAATAATTGATCCTGATTTTTAAATTTCTGAAATAAAAATCTGTCATGAGAACAAAAAAAGATAAAAAAATAAAAAGACAATATTTATATAATTGAATTTGTATAATATTTTGGAGACACAACAAACATCTGACCTAGGAAAGGTTAACAACAAAACTATTCCAACTGTATCAATTCAACAAATTTCTTCTCATTTATTTATTTTTGATTTGTCCATCTGTCTTATCGAATGGTCAACAAATTTTTACTTATTTTTGCTTTTTCCATCTGTTATTGAATGACCACCACTACTATTTACCCATGTCTGGAAAGAGAATAGTTGGATGCATACCTTTCCCAAGTGTATTAGCTCTAGGTGAAATACTACCAGCCTCATCCAGGATTTGAAAACGTGTTCATTTCCTATCATGATAACCATTACCCCCACAGGCACCTCCAATAATGGCAATGTTAGGGGTGAATCTACACTCCCTAGAGTTTCAGAACTGGAGCCTCAACACCTGATGCAATTTAGTGTTATGCTCAGGGTAAGCACTTTTTTAGGGGGGGGGGGGTATCACCACTCTACAGAATATTCTGGTAGTTTTTTGGGGTTTTTTGGGTTTTTTTTACGGCATATCAACCTCAGTGGGTCATTTAATGCCGATAAAGTTTTGAAATAAATCAATTCTTAATGGATAATACAATTTTTTTTATAAATGCATTTTTCCTATTTAACCCCATAGATGGGACGCTAACAGGTAGTACCACTCCAGGTCAGAGTGGACCAGGGAGCAATGGTGATGAAGGGTGCTCCACATTCCCCAAACCTCCAAAACTGGAACCTCACCAGCAGATAGAGTTTAACGTCATTCCCAGGACATGTAGACCCGCAGCCACCGCTTTCTAGCATCCATATGATAAAAAGGGGTTGGGGCTTGCCATAAGGGCAATAGGGTTGGGAAATCATATAGGTGCTAGGGCTTGACGTGACCAGCCGATTGCGGAGGGGGCCTCTCTGACCGACCGTCTAGCCGCAAGATAGGGCCAAAGTGGAGTATTGCTGTCAATGAACTGCTCATCCACCTGGGCTCTATCCTATTCTGATAGGGCTATAAGAATAAAAGATGAATTTGGTTCCATCATAATATTACTTCAGAATGTTATTGGCTGGTTGTGTTGCTTTGTAGTACACCAACCCCTTTTCAAGGCATTTAATGCTAATCAAGTCATTTTGATGTTGCTACTATTCTTAATTCAAATAATTGGTACAGTTATATGGTTCCAGCCAAGGCTCGACATTAACGCCGTCCCATCGTCTCGGGGATGATAAAAATTACATCCGGGATGAATCAACACGTCATCCGGGACAGTTTGCCGGGGACGGTAAAAAATTTTCCTAAAAGTTAGTACTACATTCCAATATTGGCCGTCCAGTGATTGCCCCAATGCTGACCTCAAAATGAGGCTACGGCACCGCAGGTCTATTCTCAAGCACATGAAAGTAGAACAACTTGGATCCGTGCAGTAAGTTGGGAGCTAATGGTAGGTTTGGCGGACAGACACAAAAGCAATCTCTGGATTTTCTGCTATCAAATACACTCACTCTTGTTCTTGTGAAAAAACACTTTCCATTCGGTAGAGTGTTCTGCTAGAACCCACAAAGTTTCTAGTTTGATACTGGACCTCGCCAACTCAGCATATGAGTAGCACAGGTATCTGTGTGGTAATTAAAGGAGCTGATAGTAGGTTTGGCACTCCACCTCAGACGCTAGGATTTCAAGAATAAAACAGACTTCTAGTCAGTAGAGTGTTCGGCTAGAACCCACAGTTCCTAGTTCGATACCGGCCCTCGCCAACTCAACATATGAGTAGCAGCAGGGATCTGTGCGGTAAATTAAAGGAGCTGATGGGAGGTTTTGGCAGCTCCACCTCAGAAGCAAACATAATCTCCTTGGTCTAGCGCCAATGAAAAGGGGATAATCTCGCCTCACTGATTGGTTGATACGACTTTAGGCCACCCCAGCGACTTTACTTACTTACTTACTTTAACTTTACTTCTGCTACTGAAACTAAGACCTTTTTCTACCATTGGATTTACCAACAGGAGAATCTAAATCATGCCTTAAATAGCAACCAGAATCCTAACAAATAAAGTTCAAATCCTGGATGAGGCTGTTTGCATTTCACTAACCATGAAAAATGACAGAGAATCCATTTAAGATCATTGGTAATTGACCCTGAAATCAGTTGCTAACTAGACTTAATACCAGAAGGAACAAGTAGCACCTCTTGTTCTAGCTAGGATTTCAAGGAGTACAACAGACTTTCTACATCTGAGACTAAACCTTTTCTACAATTGGATTTACCCAATAGGAGACCTATATACTAAAATGAAGGCACGTGGTCTAATGGTTAGAGTCATAGGAAATGGACTTGTTCGATCCGAGTTCAATTCCTGGACAAAGCTGTTTGAATTCACATAGCACTAATACCCTTGGCAAAGGTAAGAATCCAATTCTCCCTCCACTATGGGTAAATAGCAGGGCAGACTGGGCTCTATAACCTTGGCTAGGTAACCAGTCTAGAAGGAAAACTCTGAATTCAAAACCTGTGACTCGCGCTTAAAGAAATTGACCTTGTGTCGTATCCTGCTCATCGGAGGGGTTGGTAAATATATATACACCTAAAATGGCGACGCAAAATCATAACAATGTTTCACAGCAGTTATTAGCAAATCATCTATGAAATTGCCTGTTAAACACATAATATATACAAAATCAATACAATATACAAACTTCTCTAGATAAATTTCTTCAAAGAAAATCATATCAAAAGATGCAAATTATAATGCAAGCATAATTTTTTAAATATCTTTTGGATTCTTGAAAACTCTAAGGTTGGGAAGGCTTAAAATCAGGGGGGGGGGTAAAATTCTGGGATCTGCTTCTATTTGAGGGGGGGGGTGATATATTTACTACTTACCATTTATTTTCAGTTTGGATCCATGCCGTAAGTGGGGAGCTAATGGAAGGTCTGGCATAAGACAGACATAAAAACAATCTCTGGATTCTCTGCTACAAATACATCCTTGTTCTACTTAGGATTCTAAGGAATACAACAGACTTTCTACTACTGAGACTAAAACCCTTTTCTACCATCTGGATTTACCATAGGAGACCTATACACCTAAAATAGCGACCAGAATAATAACACTGTTTTCAAGGTAGTTATTAGCAAATCATCTATGAATTGCCTGTAAACACACACACATATATATATATAATATATATAAAATCAATACAATATACAAATTTCTCTAGATAAATTTCTTCAAAGAAAGCAGGTACTTTTGAGGAAAGTGCGTCCGCGGTCTCCTGCCTCAAAATTGCTACCCGGTGACTATTAAAATAATGACCCAGCTCAGTCTATTCAAAATTATCCATCTTCATATCTATCTATCTCATTTGTTCATATTTATCTATATTAAACTTTAAATACTAAGATTTTTTATTTATTCATGTTTGTTTAATGTCTCGTTTTTATTGTTTAAATAAACAAGAATTACAAAACAAAAAAAGAAAGCGTCCCCCCCCCAAATACATTTACTTGTCGAAAATATCTATTCCATTTGTTCATATCTTTCTAGATATTTGTTTGTTATCTATCTAATCTATCTATCTCAGTCTATTCCAAACTATATATCCATCTTCATATCTAAACAAGATTACGACAAATTACAATAAATAAACAAGAATTACGACGAGCTGGGGTTGTATATTTGATAGTCCCCGGGTAGCAATTTTTTGAGGCAGGAGACCGGGACGCACTTCCTCATAAATTACTGAAAGCATAAATCAAAAGATTCAAATTTTAATGCAAGTAAAATATTTAATACCTTTTGGATTCTTGAAAACTCTAGGGTGAGGGGCTTAATTCGGGGGATGGGGGGGGGCTTAAAATTCGGGGAAACTGCTTTATTTGAGGTGGGTGATATATTTTGGCTAAAACTTTCTACTTTCCATTTATTTTCTTTTTTTTTTTCTTTTCCTTACCTTTTTTAAATCAAAGCAGCCAAAGTAAATATAGCAAAACACCCAACATCACAGAAGCCATAACAATAATTATCAATTTTATTAGAAATCCCTATTAAAGACTGGCATAAACCACTTTATGGCTTTTCCATCATCTGTGTCCGTGTGTCAGTCTTTAAATAGGCTTTCTCCTCCGCGCTATCTTCTTTCTTCTTATACTCTTCTCCATTTATAATACTCCTATCTTTTTCTCCCCCTCTCTCTAATTTGTCCTTTCCTTTCTCTTTTTCATAAACGCCTCTCTCAAAAACATCTTTTCTTTTTCCTCTCTTAGCTCAGTTTGCTGGATACCG
>JALAJA010001331.1:0-29558 GCA_023376005.1 Doryteuthis pealeii | reverse complement strand
AATTCTTTTAAAATTCTAATAAAAATCAATTAGAGTCAAATTTTCAACGAAAAGGCTTATACATATCCACCTTTAGAATAATTTATATTTAAAATATTTTTTTTTTCTCCTAAAATATATTAGGGGAAATCTTTTCGACATCACGCCCTCCACCTTATTTCATTTTATCAAATCCGAACAAAATATATTTTACTAGTATAATTTTTAAATGTTTCTATAAAGAATCTGAATAATTAAATCAGTAATTTTTAGAAACGTTTTGGAGGTCCTTACTGTCATAAAACAATACAAATATCTCAGTGATGCTTTTTAAGTAAGTAATAAAAAAAAATTATTAGACATTTTATTTTATTTATTTAATTTTCCCATCCTTATCAAACCGGAGGGTGTTTTTTGTTGCTAGTTTCTTTAATTCATTCATTTTTACAGTGTAATGTTTATATCGATAGAATATATGAAATATCAAAATTATCAAAATATTTTGTCTCTTCTTCTCGAGTAAGACCGGCCAACAATAAACTGACTACACCTCTGCAGAAGGGTAAGACCCCCCCTCCAGATGAGGCCATCTGTTGACCGTGCGTGGCAATCCGTGATGTTTAAGGATGGACACCAGGTGGCTGAGAAATCCATGACATGCAACACTATTTTGACCCTTACTTAGGCTAGGCAAGCGGTCGGTGAGCCCCCTCCGATTAATTGGCTGTTCACATCAAGCCCTTGCATCTATATGATTGTCTCGACCCATTTCCTTTATGTCAAGCCCCAAACCTTTTTATCATATATATGCTAGAAAGCTGTGGCTGAGGGTCTTATTGTACTGGGTATGATGTTAAACTCTATCTGATGGTGAAGTTCCAATTCTGGAGCTCTGGGGAATGTGGAGTACCCCTTTATCACCAACTTACTCAGGCCACTTTGATCTGTAGTATCTCTTAGGGTTCCATCTATGGGTTAAATAGGACCAAATTGAGTTGAAAATGTGTTTAAAAATTGTTAAAAACAAATTGGTAGCAAGCAATGAATGAATAAAACAAAAAGTTTCGGCATAAGATAAC
Organism: Doryteuthis pealeii; assembly: GCA_023376005.1. Classification (NCBI taxonomy): domain Eukaryota; kingdom Metazoa; phylum Mollusca; class Cephalopoda; order Myopsida; family Loliginidae; genus Doryteuthis; species Doryteuthis pealeii. The sequence continues at coordinate 28,500 of JALAJA010001331.1, read as the reverse complement.
CCAATGGATTGTGATGCCGTAAAATCCAACCAAACAACCAACCAACCGGCAACTCGGCTAGTACCAGAGTGTACAATATTTCGTCGATAGTATTGTTATATTTTGCCTTATGCACATAAAATAAGTTAATCCTGAATTTATTTATGAAAACACGGACATCTAAACACAGTTGACATGACCCCGGCACTATTCGAATAAAGATTTAGGATGTAGTCATACACGACAGACCATTAAAATGGCTGCACCGGAAGTACAGTTACGCCGAAAGCTAAAGTCGAAATAAACTTGAATAGTTCTTTTTTGTGGGGTAGGTAGTTACTATTACATCTGACACGCAGGGCAATAAACCTTTTGTTGCGACTGAATTAATCAATTAACAACATTGAAAACCCGGAAAAGTTTATTTCTTTTTGTACAGGAATATAAATAATAGAGTCATCGGCGACTACTCGTCTACGAATACTACTCAAAACTCGACAACGAACAAACTTGCATTTAGTACTTTGCCAGCCTTCCTTATTGTCATCACTCCCGACAAGTCTCTCATGCCGAAGAGACATTTTTGTTTAATTCATTCTTGAAGGTATTCATTTTTAAACACATTTGATACTCGTAAGAGTGACCCTGATGGATAAATTGGTCGTGTTTCGATCCCGGCTGGAGGTAGCCTGCTAAGCTATCCACAGGAGGCGGACGTGATATGTCGAAACATGCGGTGTCAGTGGGAATGGACTATCCTATCTATCTATCTATCATCTATCTAACTATCTATGATATTATATGAATAGTACTATGTATGAGCCCAAAGAGAGGTGTGCGTAAAAATATCAGTTCAATGCATTTTACAGTTTGAATGTTCTATTCAAGTGGTTGTTTTTACTAATAGCGCACCATTGATCATAGAAAAGAGCGATGCATTCAAAATCTAAATACTCAAGTTTTGAAAGTTTTCCCCAAAGGTTTTCGCCATGCAACTATCGGCATCTGCAACACTTCTTGAACTCTTAGAAACAACAGTTGAACGTTTGGTTTTCATTTAAAGAGTTTTTACGCAATTATTTTGCTTTTTTTCAATGCTGCAAAAAGACAATGAAAACAGAGTTGAGTTCTGACGTATTTCACAGTGATTTGACGCGAGGAAGTTTTCAAATTTATACAAAATTTTCAGGGATTTTCAAGGGGAAATATCTTCTCTACCACAGTTTTTATAATTTAATATTTTTGTACGGTCATCGAATTGAAATGGGGCGCCATCTATATATACGCATAAAACTGCTTGGCATTTCGTAGCATCAAATGTTTTCTATTGCGTTCCCGCGATTAAAGATTGTTATCAGCCGTGTGAGCAAGCAGACAGTCTAAATTGTGATAAAAGCGCTCCTTTGTGCGCCCCGATGACGCATGCGCAGTCACTGTGATACTTTCAATTAGATTACTAGAAACAAATAGCATTGAGCAGCAATGGTTTGTGGATTCTTAATGACACAGTCATTTTTGATGTTAGCGCTCGCTTCAGGTCCTCAGATCCCGCTTAAGCAAAAGATCAGATCAGTTAATAAGGGTCCATAGAAAGTAAAGTGCGTGGTTGGAAAGGGGAAACTAAAAAGTCTCTTATGATTTCTATCTCTTTTCTCTCTCTCTCTCTCGTCTCACACACACACTCTCCTCTCTCTCTCTTTATGTGTATCTATATTCATTTATGAATATCACACACACCCAACTCAATGGCCAACATATATCATATATAAATAGATAGATTATTAGCTAAAAGAGCCAGCCAGAAGTGACATCTGAAGTGGAAATAACTACTTCAAGAACTGTTAAGAAACCCTCCTAGAAAAGCAGATATTCTTGTTGATATCCAAACTTGACAACTTTGAGAATTTTTGATATATGAAGACGAGAAAATTTTTAAAACAAGTAAAAAAGAAGAAGTACAGGCCTCCACGAAACACTGTCACGACAAATCATGGAACAGACAAGGAAGAAATACATTTTCGATTATGCACAGCAGTTTATAAACCAAATTACATAGACAAATGGTCGAAAGGTGCAATCTTCCATTTCTCAAGAAAGTTGACGTCGGAATCCATAAGATCTACAGAGTTATACTCCTTATTACATAGATGCTAAATTTACAATGCCTTTCGTTTTCAATCGTGAAGTTAGTAAAAAATTGGCAAAAAACCGGTTCGGCTAGGATTATTCTAGAGTAAGCTATATCGACTTTCCATATCCATACAGAGGAGGGCAAAACCTATCCCTGCTCTATATTTGAGAGACAATTTCTTTTATCATTTCCATAGGGGGGGGGGGGGTGTTAAATAGGTCTACCCCTGTTTATTTTGATTTCCAGCAAAGGAATTCGATAAAAACTGCTATATGTCTGATTTTCCTAATATATATTTTTTTTTTCTATTTTTGTATTGACAAAGTCTTATTTTTTTGAATTTGACTGGCTTACATATCTTGCAACATTGACGGAATGTAACAGAACAAATTGGATACAGACTTGTTCTCAACGAGACATTCAAAAAAAAAAAGAAGAAATTACAGTTATCTAGCTCCCTTTCATTCATGAACATGAAGGAGGAGAAGAAAAAGAAAAAAGAGAAGGAAAAAGAAAATTATAACCACGGCAAATAAAAACGTAAGCACCGTCCATTTTCTGTAGAATGTGATGATGAAGTTTTAATGCTTGACAGATCGATAAAGATCACAAATACATATTTTTGTTTTTATTTTTATAGGCATTGTATTTGCCTTCAGAATTTCTAATATATTATACATACTAACAATGCTTCAAGCAAATTACCATATTACATGTACTAATATATATATTATATTATATATATATATATATTATAACCGGTAGATATGCTGTTCCAATCCATGACGAGAATTCGTTGCTATCGTGATTTGGTTTCTTCTGGTGACTGTTCTAGGCTTTGTTGTAAAAGACTCATGCCTCGGCTTCATATTCTTCTATCTATTTTGTAAATATTGCATTATCGTGTCAAAGCGTTGTGTCCACATCAATCAATCAATGCCGAGATGCTGATTTGTACAGCTTCTATTTTTGATTTTGTCTATTTCATTTGGGTCTTATTGGTAGATTTATCTATCCGTTTATGAAAAAAAGGAAGAATATATAATATATTATATATGATAATATATATATATTATAGTTGTGTGTATTGTGTGGTATGTGTGTGTGTGTGTTATTGCGGTTGTGTGTTGTGTGGTTGTAGCAAAATAATCCATCTGGAGTAAAAGAAAATTAAGATGTCGGCAATGAAAAGTAAAAACAAATTAAAAAAAGACAAAAGCTAAAAAAAAAAAAAAAATAAACCCAAAACCAAAAATAGAATATTTTTATATAGTTAATATTTAGGGTTATAAATAATAATTCTTTACAAAAGGAAGTGACATACGCATTTGTATATGCATGTGTAGGTTTTGTCTACATATGTTTATGCACATACCATTGTTCGGTCTTCCACTTTAGATTTGACTTTAAAAAATACTACTCTTGCGGAGGTGGGTGCATTTTTGTCTGTCCACCGTAAGAGGAATATATCTAAAATATAAAATGATAGATATAGAAATACATATCTATATAACATACATACATATATGAAGAGCAGTTGATGTGTATATATGTATTTTCCGGATGAAAACTACGAAAATATCAAGGTACGAGCAAAGTTATATAAGAATTATTATATATATTAGGTATTAGGTATATAGTATATATAGTTATAGCATTACTAGCAGATTATTCCCGTCGGTTTAAAGCATCAAATGCCTTCGTCAGATAAACGCCTTTGGAAGTTCACAATTAATAAATATCCGTTATAAACCGCGTTCTCGCTTTATTTCACCGCGTGTTTTCTCGTGCGTTCATGACGAAAGGCGATATGATGCTTTGAAACCGACGTAAAATCTGCCAGTAATATAGAGCATATAATAAATATCAGCTCTTACAATTGTAATCGAGGACTATATTTTCTTCCTCCAATTTATAAAAAATCAATATATATATATATATATATATATATATTATATATATAGTAATCTGCAGACACTGTTTCGAGGTATCACCTCTCATCAGTGTGGTTTATACCGTTTCAGCTACCTCTGTCGGTTTCAAGACCGAAATGAACTTTCGTTCGTCAATCCTCGTACGGCCACAGGCAGCTGTCAAATATAGAGTCTATTTGAATCGCTAACATTTAATTAAGCGGAAATGAATTCACTAGAGGACTCAAAGCTTTATGTAAACAAAGAGAGGTTTAAGCTGTACGTGCCGAAATACGGTGATTTTTGCAATTAAATCCTTTCTAATTAAATGCTCAACCATTATTGGGAGCATATAATATATTAAATATCACCGGTTTTCGCCTTTTGTGCAAAAATTATTGAAGATTTAAAATTATTTTCGAAGATATTTAAAAATTTAAAATATACATAGAAAGCATTGAAAATTCTACGTAAAAAAAAAATCCAGCATTTGTAAATCTCAAGAGTAAAAAAATAAAAGACCCCCTTCAACGCCATTACTACCAGACTCTGACTCGGTGTGGTAATTCCTGGTTTGTGTCATATCTATAGATTAAAAGAAAAATGAATTTAAAAGAATTGTAAATTTCTGTTTTAAACCATAAAGAATAAACAAATCAAAACGTCTTCGACATAAATATATTCAAAAAGGGTTGACATTGTGTAAAATCCAACCCACCAAACAACAGATTGTGTAACGTGGCGGTATATTCACGTACCAAAACGGATATATGTAACGTTTATTAGCGATATATGTTGTTATAGCTGGCCTTGTCAACGTGCCTCCAAATTCACAACACTAAAGTGTTCGGCACGTGGCGTCATCTTGTCGATAAAAAAAGTACAACGCGAGAAATATATCGTAACAGCGCTTAGTTTATTTCCAGGGCAGGCTCGTCTCGTGGGTTGTGTCGGAGAGGAGGGAAGGCAGGAAGAAAGAGAAGAAAGAATACTGTTATTAATCTTATCCCACACTAGGGACCAGAGGCCCGTCCATCCCTAGGCCTCAGAAAGCAACAAGAGGCCGTATTTTTCTTCGTGTTCCACGTCACCACGTGACTTTCGGTTCGGCCAACACCGAAACTTCCGGTTGGCTTTCAATCTCCATTCGTGGGTCACGCCCCGGTCAAACTCACGACAACCGTTTTGTGCTCATCACTTTAAAAAAAAAACCTTTACTACTCTCTTATTTCTTCTTCCTCTCTTTTTCTATATTATGTGTCCGCAAAACTCAAGGATATCTATCTCGCTACAATGGTCCTGTTAATCTAGGTTGATAACCATTGCATCTCGTGAGGTGCCACTAAAATAACAATACCATATAGCTAGGAGAACTCGATTTGAACCGATTTACGTATTAAAGATTATTTTAAAGCTATTACCGAAATATAAGAAATAAGAAAGAACAAAAAATCGAACAAGGATTAGCAAAGTCCCATTTGAGACAATTCTTTAATTCACAGCGCGGGAAATGTGACAATTAATAAGGCATTGGCAGGAATTTTCAGTCCCTCGGGGGAATAATATAGATGTGGACTTGACTGGCTTGTAGGTGGATTATTAAGAAGTCCTGAATAGAAATAGCTAAAACTAACAGTTGTGAAGGGGGGTGAAGGACGGTCAATAAACACAAACAAACAACTCCCAAAAACAGTAAAGTGAATATAGCGATGGTCTAGGAGTAGAAGAATATATATAATCTAATATCAACCCACTATAGAAATTATGTATATTGTAGTACTTGATATATAGTAGAATATATATATATAATATAAATTTATATATATGCGTGTGTGTGTGTGTGTGTGTGTGTTGAGGTAAAGAATATGTGCATCATGTTTGTAATGGAGATATATTGCAAGTAAGATATGAGCACAATATATATATACATATTGTGCTCATACACACACACACACACACACACACAAACACATATATTATATATGTATATTTAATATATTATATAGTATATATATAGCTTACCAATATATGCCACCCTCCGGGTGCAAGTTTTTAAGTTTTGATAAGTAATAAAATAAATAATCATATAATAGAAGGTCTAATGAATCTGACTAGAATGCGATAAAACAGTATCTAGCAACAGAGGGGGTTAAAATCGAAAAATGGAACACTTGAAACTAACTATTCCATCATTTTCAATTACTCCTCTTCAATTTGGTAAATTTTACTTCCCCACTTAGCTATTTGCAGCTTAAAATAGGATAGTAAAGGATCAGATATTATACAGTTATTCTCTTCTTGTAAATACATTTCTATTTTAAGATTTAATGCACTGGAGATTCTATGTTTAGTATTTATAAGATAAAACAAACAATTAGAATCAATAATACAACACATATTTATTAAAATACATTTTATATCAAATGCAAAATTAGCCTTCTCGTTCAACTGTAAACCGCTATATTTTGTATATATAAATACACATGCATGTTATTATACGTAGTATGGTCAACAGTATAAATATGTAAAATTTGTATTAATAACTGAACGGTTTAAGATGAAGATCATGGAGAATGGTTGATCTTGACGTAAATAAAAAGGGAATTGTGACTTGAGTAGTCTAAAATATGTTTCGGTTACGGGACGAACATACACAATCTTCCATCTATATAAGTATTATATATATATAATAGTATATAATAATATATTAATAACAGTGTGCCATATTCACCTAAAGACGCGCCAAATATGGTGATAAAGTGTATATTTTCTAAATTAGTTTCAGCGTAGACACAGAGGTCAAGGTACGCTTTGTGAAACTTTAAAATCTCTCGCCTGTGATCATCACCATATTCATATGCATGTGCTCCAATCTGACTAAGACACAATAGGTGAAGTTGAGTCCCAAAACACAAATAGAACCTACTGCATTTATTCCAACATTGTATAGAATTATACTATTCGTATGATATGATATATGTATATATATTATAATATATATTATAATATATTATATATATACTGTGTTGGTGTGGTGTGTGATGGTGTGTGTGTTAAAAAATCGAACCGACATCAAAATATCCAAAAGACGATTTTATTCTCGATGATTGAAGTCGAACGTATAACATTTCCGTTTTTGCCAACTTTCATCAGGAAATGAAGTGAAATGTGCGTAGTGATGTAAAGGACTATATCGGAAAATCGGAGATTTCGTTGGTTTGTATATGAAAAAAGGAATAACCGTGTCGCCAACGTTGGTTCTGGGACTTGTGAGACATTAAAAGAAGAGTGAGGAGAGTGGTGGCATCGTGAGAAATGGGATAATGGAGCGGGTGGAGAGAGAGAGAGAGAAGAGGAGAAGAGAGAGAAGGAGAAGAGAGAGATGAGAGAGAAGGGGGTGAGATGTTGTGTTATAGACAAAAATAAGCTTGATAGATGCAAAGATAGATACGAAAAGTAAAAGAAAATATAACATTAAAATAAAGATAAATTAAGAATTGATAATTACAAGAAGAATAAACATAGACAGAAGAAATGAACTGAGATAGAAAGAACAGTGTAAATAAGAATAGAAAAGAAATGAACAAATATGAAAATAAAATATAGAAAGAAAAAAAGAGGCGCATAAATATAGTTATAGAAAAAAATCAAAGACAATTATGAAAATAAAAAATAATATAGATCCATGAATTAAGAAAGGATCATTGAATCAAAATGAACACCAAACGTCTAAGTAGGCGAGGTAGGGCCACAAATAAATGATAAAAATGCAAACAATATAAGGCGGAGATGGAGATAATCAGTCTGAAAAATATAAGGAAATAATAAAGTTCATAACGACAGAAGCCAATGAAAGTTCGATCTCCAATTTAAAGAAAAAACAATCTTGGAAAAGTATTTCAATGGAAAGAAAGTTGTTAGACACACGAGATGAAATGTTTATGGGTTTTGATGTTTTAAAAATATGAGGAATGAGACGAAAGAAATGAATACGAAATTTAAATGTAGAATCCAATAAATGTAATAAAGAGTAAACAAAAGACCATTGGGTAAAAAGAAGAAAAGAAAGAAACCTACCAAAAATTAAGAGTACTTATAAAACTTCTATATATTTCCTCGATATGAGGCTTCATACGAAAATTTGATATTTCGTAATTGTGTGTCTCATACTTTAATGTGTATAAAGAGAGAGATAAGTCAATACCACAGTCAAGGTTTTTTAAATCGTAAAGAGTGTCCGAGGTACTGTAGCCTGAACGTGTGTTTTATACACAATAACGATAGGACAGCCTGAAATATCCATTAATCCAAATTAGAGAAATAACATATTAGGATAGACGGAAAGAATTGAAGAAAGTGGAAAATAGAAAGAAATAGAACAAATAATGAAGAAAAAAAGAAAAAGAAAACGAACATTAGAAATGAATAAAAATGTAAGGATAAGCAATAATTAAAGTTGTAAAAGGATAGAAAAGAGAATACAGGAATAAAGCATAAGAGGAAAGAAAGAAAAATAATAAAGAATGTTTCAATCGATCTTCCAAAACAAACAAACTACATGAAATAATGCCACAAAGGAAAACTTCAATAAATCAACAAGAAATTATGCCGAAAAGAGATAGTATAGTTATCCAGACTTAAGATGTAGGACACTACGATAGCATTACGGCATTCATACTCCTCAAAAAAGAAAGCAGGTCCCATTATTGCATACCACATGACAAAAACTCCTATCACAATCAAGACACATGATGTCACAGAAAGCGTAAGAACAAAATACAAAAAATATCTACCAATAAACAAGCAAATCAAAAGCAGATATTCTACACAAGCAACCTTCATAAAAACTACTTGGATAACAAAAAGAATGCAACATCTACACAATCTAAGAATCTTCCAAAAAATGAGAACACAAAAATATACATGTTTAAATAAAATCATCTATAAAGTTTCATTCACAAAAATAGTAGAATAAAAAAAACCTATTTAGAAATGATTAACATTATCACCAATTCCATTTTCAAAAGAACCCGAATTGACTGTTGATATGCCATCAGTGCAATAACAGAGAATCAAATGCAAATCAAAGTCGAGGGAAGAAAGTGTATACATGGGATAAAGGGGAGCAGTTATGTGTATAATGTGTCGGGAAACTATAAAATAACAACAGTTAATGTGACAAGAGTAAAAGTTATATTTACACTTCACTTTCGTAGGTCTTGGCTTTGTTTGTGAACAAAAAAATTATTGGGTCTTATATCTGGGAATATATTCTAAAATTAGATTGAATGAGTAAGAGAAGGGAAAAGCGGTTATTCATTTGGTGTCGTTCTGTGATTAAAACATAAGTGCAATTATGTACGATCAAACAATCAATGGTCTGCAAGAGTAACGATTTTTATATATCTCTTTCTACCCAGACAGACGTTGGGTTGCCGCTTCTGATGTATTCATTAAAGACGTCGTGTTGCTCGATAGTAGAAAACACCAATGTGACGAATTTGAAGTCAGATTGAAATGGTGTCACTAGTTGCTTGCTTAGCCAAAAAAGAAGAAACAGCAATCAGGGGCTCCGATCAAATCGAGTGAAATGAAAGGAATTAGAAGAGGACCACAACAAATGAATGTCATAAAAGTGAGTGACATGAGTGATATGACTCATGATAACTGCTCACAAATAAAAGACTGAGTAAAAAGCGAAATATTCGTAAGAAAAAGGAAGAGACAAACAAACAAAACAATCAATACATAAAAACACAAAAGACAAAGATGAAAGAAGAATATGCTGAAATGTTGAGTAAATATACTGGCAGAGGATTGCACAGAGTGGACGTATGTATAGACTTAACATAAAATGCGGGAAAATATGTTGAGCCAATCAGATAAGGGAAAATAAAACCAAAACTAATGGACTAGAGAGCTTAAGAAAGGAAGAAAAGACAACAGAAATTGAGAGTGTAAATAAGAACTTTCGAAAATTCGTTTGAGTGGAAGTGGAAAAAATAATTTGGGTAAAATGGGAACAATCAAAGACAGCTTGGAAAAAAATTACATAAAAGAGAAGAAATAGAATGAATAATAGATGAAAGAAATAAAAGAATTGGGAACGAATAAATATTGTAGACGAAAAAATTGGAAGAAAAGGAAGACTTAAAGGTCAAAAAAAGAATAGAATGAAAATCGGGTAGATAAATTAAATAATTTATAGGGATACGTAGAAAATAATAGATAAAATGAGGAGAAGAAAAGAAGGCGGAAGTCATAACTGGAATAAGTATAATTAAGGTTGGAAAAAATAAGAATGAAAAATGATTGTGGTAGGAAAAACAGAAAGAAAGAAGAAGAAAGAAAGGAATAAAGAAATTGAAGCTAGAAAGAAGGAAAGAAAGAAAGATAGAAAGAAAGAAGAAAACATAGTTGGTAGGCAAACAAAGAAAGAAAGATAAGAAAGAAAGAAAAGAAAGGATAAGAATGAAGCTTAGAAAGAATGGAAAAGAAAGCAAGATAGAAATAAAGAAGAAAAAACATAGTTGTAGGCAAAACAAGAAGAAAGAGAAAACAAAGAAAGGAATAAAGAAATGAAGCCTTAGAGAAGAGAGGAAAAAAAAAAGTTAGAAATAAAAGAAAAAACATAGTTGTAGGCAAACAAAGAAGAAAGAAAGAAAGAAAGAAGAAAGGAATAAAGAAATGAAGCTAGAAGAAGGAAAGAAAGAAAGATAGAAATAAAGCAAGAAAAACATAGTGGTAGGCCCAAAACAAGAAGAAAGAAAGAAGAAAGAAAGGAATAAAGAATGAAGTCAGAAGAAGGAAAGAAAAGAACGATTAGAATAAGAAGGAAAAAACTAGTTGTAGGCAAACAAGAAAGAAAGAAGAAAGAAAGAAGGAAATAAGAAATGAACTAGAAGAGGCAAGAAAGAAGATAGAATAAAAGAAAAAACATAGTGGTAAGGCAAACAGAAAGAAAGAAAAGAAAGAAATTGAAAGAAAGAAGAAAGGATAAAGAAATGAGCTAGATAAGAAGAAGAAAGAAAGTAGAAGAAAAAGAAAACATCAGTTGGTAGGCCAAACAAAAGAAAGAAAGAAAGAAGAAGAAGAAAGAAAGAAGAATAAAGAATAAGCTAGAAAGAAGGAAAGAAAGAAAGATAGAAGAAAGAAGAAAAAACATAGTTGGTAGGATAACAAGAAGAAAGAAGAAGAAAGAAAGACCAGAAAGGAATAAAGAAATGAAGCTAGAAAAGAAGAAAGAAAGATAAACGAAAGAAAGAGAAAAAACATAGTTGGTAGGGCAAGACAGTAAAGAGAAAGAAAGAAAGAAAGAAAGATCAAAATAAACTAGAGAAAGAAGAATGATGATTTAAGAGTTGAAATATATCATGGAACAACAAGATAAAAGAAAATATTAATAATCCAAAGAAGAAAGGAAAAGTAATAGCGAAAAAAAAAACAGGAGAATAGTGCAATGGAAATTAAAAAAACTGTAAGAATATTAGCAGAATGGAAAACGAAACGAAATGAAAATGTAGAAATATAAAAATAATAAATTGTAAAACAGGCTAAATAAAAAATGAAGGAAATAACACGAAGAAGAAGAAAAAATGAATAGTAGCATGTTTAAATCAAGGAAAAATATTCATTAAAGTGGCTAGATGTGGCCGCAATAAAAAATCACCAAGTGAGAGTCGAAAACCAAGAGAATATAATAGCCTTGCTTGTTAACACTACACCACCAAGCCAGGCAATCAGGCAAGAAAAGAAATAGAGTAGGGAAATATATAGAGAGGAATGAGTGCGCGAAGCGATCATACGCTAACTTTTCCATCAGACACAATGAAAAGATGAAGTAAAATTTGGGGAGACAGAAATCAATGTAACATAAATAATTTTATTACTTTCTTATTTTTACAGTCGGTTCAGTATTGAATCCCAGGTCAATGAAATGGTTTTCTATGTAAGCCACGCAAGGTAGAACGTTAATAAGAAAACCCTGCTTTTGGTAGAAAATGTGTACCTCATCCCTTACTTTTAAGTGGTCAATCTTTAATAAACATAGATCGTCTATATATTTAAACCACTCCTTCTTAATAGGATCGACCGATATGATATTGTACAGTCAACCCTCCTGGTCTTAGAAAATAGACCGTTGCCCAAGAAAAATGCTCAATGCTATAAATACTTAATTATCTGAGTGTTTCTTATTTTTATGCAGTGTTGTTCACCCCCAGTTCTAAATAATGACCATTCCTATTTTATTATAAACGAACGGGAAGAAAAAGGACATGCTCCAATGCAGAAAAATATAACAATGAATAATAAACAGAGAGGGGAAGATTTATGTACGGCTGATACTATTTGAACTATTGGTTTTTTTTTCAAAATCTGCTTTCTTGTTAAGTTTTTTAAACATACAAACGTTGTATAAATTGAAAATATAAAATCGAATAATAAATACACAGCAGCAGGGAAATATATAGAGAGTGATTGAGCGCGGGAAGCGATACACTCAAATCTGTTTCAATCGGACTAATGAAAAGGATGAAAAGAATGAAAGAAATGGGAAAATGTAATTTAAATCAGATTATTAGCTCGATACATTTTGAACTGTTCAACGCTCTTAATAGTAAACATATCATAACGTTGTAATAATTGAAATTATCATCCGTGGTAATCCTCAGATCTGCTAGTCAAGAATAGATGCTGCAGAGTTACGGTCAACTCCTGGCTTAATTGCACGGTTCCCGAAGTTGGTCAGAGTTAAGCAGTGATGGATCTTGTTCAGTAGTTAAATGGGTGGATGGGGGGGGGGCACTACAATACTGTGAACAACCTGAGCACTGAGTACAGTGTACGGTGTTACACAATCTATTGCGTGTTGCATAAATATTGTAAATCCCCTGTATTTCTAAAGGGATGGCCCCTTTTCAGTACACGGGCGGAAACTTTCCGATGGAAATATTACGATCGCCCGAGAAATACGTGAAGTCACGTGGCCTGGTTGGGTCCTCAGTTTCAGTTGGAAGCCAGGCAGAGAAGAGGTACGCCTTAACTGGAACTCACTGCTGCATATCACGCTATGTTAGTACATGAAGATTTATGTTAAGCTGAAATAAAATCTTACACGAAAATTACACGTTTTGTGTTGGTGAATAGTTTGGTAACAAGACTGATCTAGAAGAAGAAATGAGTTAAGTGCGACGACCACAGACGAAGATCCATCGACGCTAAAAAGAGACGCTAGAAGAAAGACGAGTAAGAAAGTAGCAGAGGTATACAACAAGGAATCAGAGAGAAGAAGTAACAAATATTAAGAAGGAAAAAAAGACAAAGGAGTGGTGACGTGGTCGGTGGCGGTGAAAAGCAAATCAATTAAAAGAACAGGGGGAAAGAGAAGGTAAGAGAGCACAAAATAGGCAATGTCATGAAAATCAATTCACATTCTAGGATGAAAAGTCTACACCGCAACGAGTATTGATACAAACTTTAAAATCAAAACACGAGAAAAGATGAACTTATGAAGGAAAAGGACTGAACAGAAAGAAAGTAAAAAGGAAGGTAATGAGAGACGAAAATTATATGAAAATTCAATCACTATCTGAATGAAAATGTCTGACACCTCAACGAGTATTGAATAATAACTTAAAAAAATCAGATCACGAAAAGATGACACTTCATGAGGAAAAGGACGGATAAGAAAGAAAGAAAAAGGACGATAAAACGAAAGAATTACGTAGTTATTGCAGAAAAAGAAAATCGCGCCCCAAAAACGTTTTTGGCAAAATAACCAATACCTAGAATCTTAATTACAGTGGCTGGCTGCGCTTTTCTGTGGGCTTCCAGTTGGCGGCAGCTGTCGGTTTTTTTGTCTTCTTCGGTTTTGGTATTGTACAACTGTTTCGTATAAACCGTGGATATTTCTTCCTTTTACATTTTTTCCCTCCGAAGCCGAGCATTTTTTTAAATCTGTATATTTATAAACCATCTACAGCGATCGTTTTTAAGAGCCCTAACAGACCATTTACAAATTTCTTTGTGACGTTCCATTTGTCTCATATGCGCATCGAATACTTCATAATCTACAGGAGCGTACATGTGACCACTTGATATTCATACTCCACTAGTTCATTGGACAGTGGGATAATTGATACTAAAGTAAAGTTAGTGAGTGGCTCTATTGTTGTACAACCGGACATTGAGAGGGTCTATTCCTTTACATTAGTCTGACAACAGTGGAAGTTATTGTCCTTTGTTGAGGGGGAGCGTTTCACAGTCTACTATCAGCTACCCCTTTACCACACAGAAATATTTCCATTCCTGTGCTACTCATGGCCTGAAGTAAAGGGGGAAGTGGCGGTGCGCCACAAAGAACCTTGCGATTCTATGTGAAGCTCTACCAATTGAGTCGTTAAACCGGCACGTGGTTAAATTAGTTTCTTTCTTTCTTTCGTGTACTGTCATCAGTGACTTTGGTTGGATGAGAGTGCTAGTACCCAATGCACAGAAAAGTATTAGATGGAAGAAAGGAAAACTAGAGTAGAGAGAAGATAGAAAAGGGGGTGAGCGCATGAAGCGTATAACTCCAAGCTGATTTCAATCAGATCCCGTTCCCAAGAGTATTAGCGCTATGTTGATATGGCAGAACAGAGTCTCGTCCGGATTTGAATCATCTCACTCATTCCATGTTCCCTGACGACCGTAGCTATTAAACCACGCACGCTAATAATAGGTTCTCCTTACTTCTCCAAAACAGTTTTCCCGTATAGTCGTTAAGTGTCGTCGTTGGCTCACTAAAGTCGGATATCAGTCAGACAACGGGATCAACGAGGGAAGTCAATACCCTTGTTACCAGGCGCTAGACCATAAAAGATTGTTTTTCAGTTTCTTGAGGAAAGCCGCCAAACCTACATCAGCTCCTCCTTTACCTGTCACAGATCCCTGTGCTGCTCATTACGGCTGAGTTGGTGAAGGCCGTACGACAAGCAAACCGTATGGTTCCCTGGCGACGCTGTACCTAACTAGCTAAACCGGCGCCGCTATTGTGTTATTATTTGAACTCTAAATAAAAGTTATAGAATTTGAATTTCTATGAGAAGGCAATGTGTGAGTAGTTGTTTAGTTAACTTCGTTATTCCAAGAAAAATCTTTCAAATTGTTTATTACACATATCAGGATACCCACTATTTCACACTAATTCAATTAGTGTATGTAAATGAAAACAGTAAATGTGTAGAAGAACGGTTGGTGAAAATAAAGTACTAAGCTCATGAGAATGATTTGAAGGTTTAAATCATGTTCAATTGCGCTATTTTCCTTAATGTTGAGATTTGTGATGAAATATGAATAGTTAAAAAGTAGAAATGAAATATAATACAAGAGATCTGTGTTAGTTTGCGTGTAACAGCTGTGGCTATTTCTGAAGTAACAGAAAGGATCGTCGCAAAGACGTGACACAAATTACCTATTATTATGAGACGAGAATTCAAGGAATGAAAAGAAAGGCGGGATTGTATGCCATCTCCATGGATGACTACACAAGATATATGTAAATGATCTTACAACGTGAATAAATCTATGACTGGATATCTTTTCAGATCGAATTATAATAGCTGATTTTTAAACGAAGTTTTTTTCGTTAATCAAACATCTATTTATTTTATTCTAATCAGATCAAAATTTTAATTACACAAATCGTTATTTTGAAATGATTAGACAATATTATAACTATATAAGTATGAGTTCACAGGCTTTTGAATAGTGTTATTATTGTGTCCAACTATCAAGCAACATTGCTTTAAAAAACAGACCTGACTAAACAAATGTACTGTATTTTTGAATTCAACATAAAATGGCGGTTATATATTCACTAATGTAAAGTGGCTTTGTTGTTGTGATTGTGTGTCCATTTTAGGGCTCGAATGTGAACAGCAAGTTTTTATATTGGAGATTCCATTTGGGCATAACTTTTGATCTTTCCTTAAAGTAGAAAGAGGTAAGTATCTAGTTTCAATTGCTTGTACACGCTATTCGTGCGTAATGTATTCGGATTTTGATCTGTCTGATAGAGAGTTGCACATCATCAGATGTCTATCCTCGTTCTGAAGCAGAACTCAGTATTCCATAGCTGTACAATTCCTTCTCTGTTAGTTCGTGCTTCAGCGAGCAATTGTGGACAATTCAACGCCTTTAAATCGTAATTAAATATCTATGTTTGGGCGTTTCTTCATTGGCCGACTTCAGCCAACACTGTTTTAGAAGTTTATAAATTATCAGAAGTTGTGCATCTTCGCAACAGCTTACTACACCATACGCCAAACACATCGACCTTTGGAAAATAAAAGATTTAACGCAGGCCAGTGTAATAGAACGTTGAAAAAACTGGAAAGTAGAAGCTTCTATCATCACAAGGGAATAAAGTTTAAAGATCAAGTCTCGCCTTGAGTGATGGGTTGTAAAATCGCGAATGCACCTCTGTAGAATGTAAGGTCCTTAAGTGATCGTAGTTGCGAACCGTGAATTGGGTGGGGACGAAGTCGCTGGTTCTGGCAGTCCGGTGACTTGTGAACATCTCCAACTTAGGCCCTTACCTAGCTAAAATAGGCAGTTGAGAGACCCTCGTCCGCATCATGCGCATAAAGCTTGTCCTTATGCAAGCCCAACCCTTTTCAGTAATGTTGTGGTGAATGTCGGTGTGCTGAGGTCTTACTGTCCTGATATGACGTTAAATTCGTATTTGATGGTAAGTTCCTAATCTGGAGCTGCTACAAGTGGCGCACCTTCATCACTTGATCCGAGTGGTAGTACCTGAGTGTCACGATCTTATGCGATAAATATAACGATTATTGAATTTAAACTTTGATTTAAAAAATGATTTTAGAAAATGAGTCTAAGAAAAAATGAATTAAAATAATGTTGAATATCCATCAAGCATGATGAAACAAATCTCTTCGGCATAAGAAGCGTTGACCAGACCCGTAAAATTAACCAATCTCAACCAACCAACCAAACAAACAATTATAGTTCACGCAACACACTTTCCTATATCTCATCTCTCGTTATCATGCTATTAATACTGTAAGTTGCTAGATAAATATCTATCAATTGTATCACAGCACACATATATTATATACACACATCTATATATTATACATCATATATCATTAATCACATCATGTCGGCAATTGCCGATTATCCATGACGGTCTCTCGCCACCCTCCCTACTCCTCATCGATTCTGGGAGCTCCTCCGGCTCGCAGGCATCAGTATCATAGTACATAATTAATAATATATATATCATATATATATATATCATAATAATATAAATATATATACATATTTATACAATATATATAGCATATATATACGTATTATATATATACATGTAATATATCATATCATACATATACATATAGTATATAACATATATAACATACATATATACTATACATATATAGATATCATTAACATACATATATATATATATAATATATAATACAATATATTAACATATATAATAATCCATATATATATAACATACATATATATACATATACAATTTATATACATATTATATACCATATATATATATTATATATTATTTGAACGTAAACGTCGGAAACATGTCTGTGGATGCCTGATATATATAATATTATGTAGATATATTATATTATTTATATATATATTATATGTTTGGTGTTGTTGTGTGTGTAAGGAGTATGTGCGTGTTTGTGTTCTTGGGTATGTGTGTTTGTATGTGTGCCATGTGTGGTAGTATTGAAGGAACGGTGATCTAAAAGGCTGAAGTAAAATTATATGGCTTGCAAGTGTTTAGGACAGTTTGAACAGCGCCAAATTAATAATCGCGATGTGTGTTTTTTCGGAAAAAATATCCTGAATGTTAGACTCTGTTTCGAAGAAAAGAACATAAGCAAAAAACAAAAACAAAAAAAAACAAAAAAAAACTTGCGCAAAAACGTGGCACTGTAATTACCATAGATAGAGGATAGATAGAAGATAGATAGAGAAGAAAAGAGAGGGCAGAACGGGTGTGAGCCGTTTTAATCATTGTAAAACGAAGAACAAAAGATTAAAACTGCTTGTGAAGCGCCTAGCGACCTCTTTCGCGCGGCAGTAAGAACGATCTATCGCCTATAATAAAGATACAATGAGTATCTGCGGAGGTCGGGGTCGGAATAAATGGCCGGAACGGTAGTGATTCAGTGCGATGGAAGTGGGGGTTATGGTCTGTGAGTAAGCGGGTAGCGGCAGTTTGCTAAACGTTGCGCGTTCATACCGACACGGATAGGTCCAGACCACCAATCACTGTCACTGGCTTCTCTGGAAATAATACAAGGCTTAAGCAGCTTAGTCTGCAATTGTTGTTTTTTTTTTCTTATATTTTTTATAACTGATTTAGCCGATTATACATATCATATACACACATATTAATATATATATATATAATTATATATATATATATTATGTACAATATAATATGTTTATTAGCATTAGACATATATTTTATATATGCTACATAGCATATATCACACATCGACATATATATCATATTTATATGCATACATATATTTTTATTCATACACACCACACACACACACACACACACACATATATACTATATATATATTATATGATATTATATATAACATTGGTTCAAGTAACACTTGCGGAAGGCAAGTTTTTTTAGCTGCTAGCCAGAACTTGATCAACAACTTACTTTCTATTCAGAATCGGAGTGTGGGCGGCTACAGAGGCGTGAATGGAGTATAGTGAATAGGAAAAATGATGGCCAGTGGATAAGTTATCCGTTTTCCTTTTTCACAAACTAACGAAGAAAGATTTTCAGAAATGGTCAAGAGATTAACAGAATAGAAAGTATTAGCGAGGTGCGAAAGTAATAGAGGAGAAAGGAAAAGGTTCTGGGGAAAGAAGATTAGAAAGACAAGGAAATAAAGGGCTAGAGAGAGAGAGAGAGAGAGGAAGAATAAAAGAAAAGAGAGAGAGAGAGAGAGGGGACAAAAGAAATGAGAGAGAGAGAGAAGGTGTGTATTATTTTGATATATCTTATTATATTGGAGATCTGTGTGTTTTTTTCTGTCTGTAACCTGAAAACTATATTATACTGCAATCACAATTCCTCGTTATTTACATCACATTCTCCATGACTTCTGTTTCTATTTAAACTGCAATTATAATAAAACTGTGTTTACAATTATTATACTGGTGGCCTTACCTAATCACTAATAAGCTATGCAATTGTAATTTATATATACACAAAATCCAGTTTTTCAGTGTAAACGTAAAGCCTAATTTGCAGTTGGATATTTAAAAACTCGATTTTAATAAAAATGTTGCTTCGTATTATTGATTTCGTAATTGTTTGGTTGTATTCTAATGAATAGAGTAAAAATTCGTTCATAAAGTCGCTAAATAGAAAATTCCATTAAAGAAGAATAACTGTAATTTTATTCTTACTTCCTATTTAAAAAATATGTAAATTAGGAAAATTTAGCATTGAAAACGGAAGTGATGAAGAGTAAAGTTTCAAGTTGTTCATTTGCGGATTATCCCCTCCGTTTCAAATATTTTTATTTGAATTGCTTATTAGTTATCATTAGCCCTTTGCTGATTCTAAGTCTAATATTTATTATCATTTAACTTAAAATACTTGGCACCGGAGAGCATATATTTGCTAGTAAATTAAAGAATAGTAAGACAGGAATTGAAAGGACTACGAGATAGAAAGTAAAAGAGAGATAATTGGAGAGAATTAGTAAATAACATGAGAGAGAGAGAGAGAGAGAGAGAGAGAGAGAGAGAGAGAGAGAGAGAGAGAGAGAGAAGTGATATTTTGATATATAAATATAAAGATATAACAGGTTAGAAAGGACTAGCGACGATAGGAAAGAGTAAAAGAGAGATATATGGAGGAGATATAGAATAAATGAGAAGAGAGAGAGAGTGAGAGAGAGAGAGAAGAGAGAGAGATGAGAGAGAGAGAGAGAGAGAGAGAAGAGAATGTTTTGTTAAATTTTGATATAGCTATAATATAAAGATATAACAGAGATAGAAAGGACTAACGAGATAGGAAGAGTAAAAGAGAGATATATGTGAGAGAAGATATAGAATACATAGAGAGGAAGAGAAGAGAGAGAGAGAGAGAGAGAGAGAGAGGGAAGAGAGAGAGAGAGAAGAAAGGGGGATTGTGTATACTAAATAGACAGTACCGTGCGACGTCTCTGCGTGGCTGTAATGTATCCCTGGGCGAATATGATAAGAATTCATTGATCTATTCGTTAAACTACGACAGATCCTGCGAGACTGGAAAGGAGGCGGTCCGAACATGCCAGGTCCTACTGTAGAAATAGATGGTAAGTGTTGGCGAAACCAAAATCTGTAATGGATACTGGTGTAAATCAATAATTGTCCTCCTTTGATGCACTCGGCTATGTGTACAGACTAAAGATATAAACAGATTAGAAAAGATAGCGAGGTTCAAGAAAGAGTAAAGAGATTAAAGGAAGCGAGATAATAAAGGAAGTGTTAGAAAACTGAGAGAAAGAAAATGAGAGAGAAAGAAAGAAAGAGAAGAGAAAGTGAGAAGAGAGAAGAGTGAGTGAGAGAGAGAAGAGAAGAGAGGAGGAGAGAGAGAGGAGAGAGATTGTGGGAATGAATGCAAAAAGCAATGACCATAAAGTTCATGACACCTAATAGAAAGTAATGAAGCGTGTGTGTAAGGTAACATAATGGGAAATGGACTCGTCGACCCCGAGTTCAACATCCTGGACGGGTGGCGATTATGTCACTTAGTGCTAATCCGCTGGAAAGGGTATAATCCTACCTCTTCCAGCTATGGTAACCATATGGGGCAGACGGGCTCTTTTAACCTTGGTTAGGCAACCGTCTAGAGAAGGAAAACTCTGAATTCAACCGCGTTGAACCCCCGCTTAAGAAATTGACCTTGTGTCGCATCCTGTCGTGCGAGGTTGGTATAATAATATAAAAAGCTAATGATGTATTTACCCAAGATGGAAGGAGAGCAGAAGGCAGCCCTAAGCAGCATGTCACTGTTTGTGTACTATTAGTTAACCAGAGATTACCATTCAAAAATGATCCTGCTTAGACGACTGACACGAAAGATTCAATTATTTTTTTGATAACTACATCGTCCTTCGTAACGGAAGGATTGCTAACAACTGAGAAAATAAAAGGCGCGTTCATTTACCATTGTCGTGTTGTTGGTGATCTTATTCAGGCCTGAAACTAAAAGGAGCAACAGATTCCTACGTAAGATGAGTGTAGGGGGTAGTTTGACCAATAAAGAGCGATAGTTTATAGCGATTGAATAGGGAGAATAAGAACTTGAGAGAGTGACAGAAAGAAGAGATGAGAACACTGAATAACGGTAGTGAAATTTTAACAAAATTCTTTCATAAAACTATTAAAGAACTGCAAATTTGACGTTTTACTAAACTGTAATCTTGCAAAGATTAATCAATATAAGTCTTGTCGTGGTCACTTGTGATTTTCTCTTCATATCGACTTAAAATGTGTATTTATAAAAGGCATCACTATATGAAAGTGTGAAATGAGAGTTTTCATTTTACTCGATCACATTCGACTTTAAGAGGTTTAAAAAGCAAGGTAAACATCGTGCTTGATATACATGGCAACTTCAGTCGGGACACATCAGAGGTTTATCAGGAAAGGGACAGAAAACGGTGATATTAGAACACGCCAAAAAAATTCTTAGATTTTTCCCTCGGTTGTGACTGGGTACATTTGCATTGACTAATATTAAACTCGTGTAGCATACGACACTTACATTTTGTTTGGTTGGCCTTTACGGCATCTCACCCTTGTTTGGTTATTTTCATGCCGCTAAATTCTGTTCTTAATGGTACTTTTACTAATTTTCTCTTTAAAATTCAACTTTTTGAAGTATCATTATTTTAAAACTCTTTTTTTTTCCACTATGTTACGTCAATATCTGGGAACTCTAAAATTGAAACTAAACACTGCAGGTCAGATGTACTGGACGTAATTGTGATATGGGTAACTCCCACATGTCTCCCTCAGAGCTCCAGAATTGGAACTTTACCATTAGATAGAGTTTAAAACGTCCCAGCCTTATGACAAATCTCCAACCGTTTCTTTCATGTATGTGCTATCGAAGGCAATGTTGACTGTCCTAATTCCCCCTGGTATGACGTTTAAACTTCTATCCTAATGGTAAAGTTCCAATTCTGGAGCTCGGGGAATGTGGGGTACCCCATCATCACATTAGTCCTCAGGTACAACGCTGGTCACCTGCAGTGTTAGTCATTTAGAGTCCCATATTATGAGTAAATAGTAACAAAAAGAGGTTATAAATAATGACGTTAAAAGTTGAGTTTAAAGAGAAAATGTAGTAAAGTCCCATTAAGAAAACAGATATTTATGTCGGCATGAAATAACCAAACAGGGTTGGATGCGTAAAGGCAAACCAAACAAAATGTAAGTGCGTCGTATGCTACCCGATTTAATATATTCAGATGCAAATGTACCCAGTACAACCGCGAGGGACCATCTAAGAATTTTTTTGGCGTGTTTAATCATTCACCGTTTTTTTCTGTCCCTTTCCGTGATAAACCTCTGAATGTGTCCCCGACTTAAGTTGCCATGTATATCCAGCACGTATGTGTAACCTTGCTTTTTAATCCTCTTAAAGTCGATGTCTCGAGTAAAGAAAACTACTCAATTTCACACTTTCTATACGTGATGCTTTGCTTATCAAATACAACATTTTAAGTCGATTTGAAGAGAAAATCACATGTATCCACAATACTTATTGATTAATCTGCAAGAATTCATTAGTAAAACGTCAAATTGAAGATTCTTTAATAGTTTTATGAATAGAATTCTTGTTAAATAATTTTCCTACCTTATTCACTGTTCTCATCTCTTCTTTCTGTCACTCTCCTCAAGTTCTTATTCTCTCTATATCAATCTCTATATACTATCGCTCTTTATTTGTCAACCTACCCCTCTCACTCCATTACGGTAGGAATCTGATTGGCTCCCTCTTTAGTTTTCAAGCGCTGAATAGAATTACCAACACACGAATGTAGAATGAACCGCGCCCTTTTATTTGTCTCAGTTGTTAGCACCTTCGTCTACTAAGCGACATGGCGTAGTATCCAAAAAAAACATATTTGATTTCCGTAGTGTCCTAGAGGGGAGCAGTGTCCAAATTTTTTGTGAATGTTAATCCTTGGTGAACTAATATTACACAACAAGCTGACATGCTAATGCTAGGGCTCTTTTCTCTCCTCATCTTGGTGTAAAACATTCATTAGCTTTATAATATATTTACCAAAATCCGCTCCGCACGACAGATGCGTATCAACAGTCAATCTTACTTAAGCGGGGTTCCAACGGTTTGAATTCAGAGTTTTCCCTTACTCTAGATCCGTTTCCTAATCACAAGGTTAAAGAGCCCATCCTGCCCTACTATTTACCCATAGCTCTGAAGAGAGTAGGATTCATAACTTCCAGGTATCAGCACTAAAGTGAAATAATTGCCACGTCCAGGAATTTGAACTCGGGTCGACAGTCCATTTCCATTATTTTAACCATTACACCACAACGCTTCATTAGCTTGTTTAGGGTGTCAGAACTTTATGTCAGTTGCTTTTGCATCATTCCAACTCTCCTCTCTTTCTCTCTCTCTCTCTCTCTCTCTCTCTCTCTCCCCACTCACCTTTCTCTCTCTCAATCTCTTCTTTCTCATTTCTTTCTTTCCTTTCTCTCTCATTTCTTTCCTTTTCCTGTTTTTCCAACAAACTTCTCTTATATCTTCGACCCTTCCTAATACTCTTTTACTCTTCTGACTCGCTAGTCTTTTCTAATCCTGTTTATATCTATCTAAAAGTCTTGTAACACATAAGCCGAGGTGCATCAAAGGAGGCACAATTATTGATGTTACACAGTACCTTACAGATTTGGTTTCGCAACAATTAAATCTATTCTAGCCAGTGCTGGCATGTTCGGCCGCCTCCTTCCATCTCGCTCTGGTGTAGTTTACGAATGATCATGAACTCTTATTAAGTAGTTCGCCCAGGATACATTAACAGCCACGCAGAGACCGCACAATTGTAATATTTATATAACACAATCCCCTACTATCTCTCTCCTCCTCATCTCTCCCTCTCTCTCTCTCTCTCTCTCTCTCTCTCTCTCTCCTCTCCTCATGTTATTTCTATATCTTTTCACATATCTCTCTTTACTCTTCCTATCTCGTTAGTCCTTTTCTATCTGTTTATATCTTTATATTTATATTCAAAATATACAAAACATTCTCTCTCTCTCTCTCTCTCTCTCTCTTCTCTCTTCTCCTCCGTTCTCTCTCGTCTCTCTCTCTCTCCTCTCATGTTATTCTATATTCTTCCTTACATATATCTCTACTTTACCTCTTCCTATCTCGTTAGTCTTTTCTAACCTGTTTATATTTTATATTATATACAAAATTACTCTCTCTCTCTCTCTCTCTCTCTCTCTCTCTCTCTGCTCTCTTCTCCTCTCTCTCTCATGTTATGTTCTTAGTCTTCTCTCCATATATCTCTACTTTTACTCTTCTATCTCGTTAGTCCTTTCTATTTCTGTTTATATTTCATTATTTACTAGCTAATATATGCACCATCCGGGTGCAAGTATTTAAGTTTTTACAAATGTAGATAAAATATTAGATGTAATCAAAAGGCCTAATGAAACTATATTAAGAATTAAATAAAAATATACGTTTGAGAACGGAGGGGGTATAATCGGAAAATAGAACAACTGAAACTTCTCTTTCATCACTTCCGTTGTTCAATGCTAAATTTTCCTGAATTAACTATTTATTAAAATAGGAAGTAAAGAATACAATTGTTACAGTTATTTCTTCTTGTTAATCGAATTTCTTTGATTTATATGACGAATTTTTTTATTCATTTCCATTAAGATAAAACCAAACAATTAGAAACTATAAAGCACATTTTTATTAAACATCAGTTTTTATATCATATCAAATTAAGCTTACGTTTACACTGAATAACTGGTATTTGTTGTATTAAAAACAATTGACATGTTATATTCCAGTCATTTACGCATAAGGCCAACAGTATTATAATGTCAAAGCGTTTTATTATAAATTGGCGGTCTGTTAAAATAGAAATAGAATCATGGAGGAATGTGATGTAAATAACTAAGGGAATTTGTGACTTGAGTACTGAATAATTAGTTTCGGTTCAGAACGAAAAAACACCACAATCTCCAATTAACTAGATATATCAAAATATCACACTCTCTCTCCTCTTTCTTTTTGTCCCCCCTCTCGTCTCCTCTCCTCTTTCTTTTTGTCCTCTCTCCCTCATCTTCTCTCCTTCTCTCGCCCTTTTCCTTCTTTTTCCTTGTCTTACCTATCTCTTCTCCCCATATACCTCTTCTTTTTCTCTCTATAACTTATCGCAAACCTCGCTAATTCCTTTCATCTGATTTTATAATCTCATATTACATTTCCTGAAAGATTTTCTTGTAGTTTGAAAAGGAGAACGGATACTTTCCAAATGGTCCATCCATTTATTCGTATCCATATTAACTACGCATTCACGCCTCTGTAGCACGGCCACCACTTCCGATGTTTAATAGAAAGTAAGTTAATTGATCAAGTTCTGGCTAGCAAGCCTAAAAAGACGAATTGCTTGCGCACGTGTTCTTGACCAAATGTTATATATATATAAATCATACTATATATTAATTATATATGTGTGTGTCGTGTAGTGTTGTGTGTGTGTGTGTATAAAAAATATAGTGTATGCATCATCAAATATATATATAAGTATTGTGGGTGTGTTATATTGTATGTATGCATATTATAAATAATATTCTGTGATGCATATAAACATATATTATGTCATAATATTATATATATATATTATATATATATATGTGTGTATATGTATATGTAATTATCGCTAATCAGTAAATAAGAAAATAATAAGAAAAAAAAAAACAATTGCAGACTATACTGTAAAGGGCGTTGTATTATTTCAGACGACGCCAGTGACCATGAATTGTGGTCCTGGACCTATCACTGTCGGATGATGACGGCGCCAACTGAGCAAAACGCCCCTACCGTTCACTCACAGACCATAGCACCCCTTGCATCCGCACTGGGCATCACTACCGTCCCGCATTTTATTTCCGACCCGACCTCGCTCAGAGACTCATTGTATCTTTAATTAATAGGCATAGATCGTTCTTGACTGCCGCCTGAAAGAGGTCGCTAGGCGGCTTCACATGCAAGTGGTTTAATCTTTGTTCTTCGTTTAGCTATGGGATAAAACGGCTCACACACTTGTGCCCTCCTCCTTTTCTTTCTATCTATCTATCTATGCTATCTACTATCTAGTTGTAATTACAGTCTCACGTTTGCGCAGTTTTTTTTGTGTTTTTTTGTTTTTGTGTCTTTTTGCTTTATGTTCTTTCCTCGTAAACAGAGTCTTAACATTCAGATATTTTTTTCCGAAAAAAACGTTCACTCGCGCGTATAATTTTTGGCGCTTGGTTTCAAACTGTCCTAAACACTTGCACGCATATAATTTAACTTCAGCTTTCTAAGATCGTTCCCTTTCAATACTACCACACATGTGCACACATACAAAACACATACCCAGGAACACAAACACGTCCATACCTCTTACACACACACACCACACACACACATTATAATATATATATTATATATATATATATATATATAGTAATATATTATATCAGTCATCACAGACACGTTCTCGACGTTTACGTCTCATAATCATAATATATAATATAGTATGTGTATAATAAATCTAGTATTATATTATGTATATGTATATATATCTATGTTATATATATATGTATTATAAATGTTATATATGTGTTATATATATATATATATAATATGTTAATGAATATGTTGTATATTGTATATGTATATATATGTATATTGTTATATATATATGTAAATGTATATATGTATATATATATGTATATAACTATACGTATTATATGTATATTATTTATAGTATTATATATGTATATTATGTTTATATATATGTATAATATATATGTTATATATAATATATATATTATGTATATGATGACTGAGGATGCGCGCGGAGGAGCTCCCAGAATCGATGAGTTGATAAGGACGGGTTGGCGAAGAGACCGTCATGGATATCCGTGCAAATTGCGCGACATATGATGCTGATGATATATATGAATATATATGTGTGTATAATAATATGTGTTTGTATACATGATAGATATTAATCTAGCAACTTACAGTATATAGCATAATATCAGCGAAGTAATGAGATATAATAAGATTGTGTTGCGTGAATATAATTGTTTGTTGGTGGTTGTTTGGTTGGTTGATTTACGGTCTGTCAACGCTTCTTAGCGAAGAAGATTTTGTATACCATGCTTGATGGATATTCAACATTATTTTAATTCCATTTTTTTTTCTTAGACTCATTTCTTAAACTCCAATTTTTTATACTCAAAGTTTAAATTCACCCTTATGTTTATATTTATGCATAGATGTGACACTAATCAGGTAACTACCACTCCGGATCAGATGATGACGGGGTGCGCCACATTCTGTAGCTCCAATTTAGGAACTTCACATTCAAATAGATTTAAACGTCATACTCCAGGACATTAAGACTCGTCAGCACACCGCATTCTACCACACACATTATGAAAAGGTGGCTTGCCTAAGGGACAAGGCTTGATGCGACTTGATTGATCGAGAGGTCTCTCAACTGCTTTTTAGCCAAGGTAAGGGCCTAAGTTGAGTGTCACAAGTCACGGATCTGGGCCCAGAGACCAGGATTCGTCCCCACCCATCACGGTTCGCAATACGATCATTACTAGGACCTACATCTAGCATGAGGGTGCATTCGCCTAGTTTTACAACCCCATCCCTCAAGGAGAGATGCTCTTTAGAAACTTTTCCTGTGATGATGAGAGCTTCTCTCTCCAGTTTTCAACGTTCTATTTACAGCTGGCCTGCGTTAATCTTTTTTTTCCAAAGGTCGAGTGTTGGCGTATGTTTTGTAGTATAGCTGTGCTGAAGATCAAAACTTGGTATTTATATAAACTGTTTAAAACTGTTGGCTGAATCGGCCAATGAAAAACGCCAAGACATGTATTTAATTTACGATTTAAAAGGCGTTGATTAAATTGTCCTATTCAATTGTCGCTGGAAGCACGGACTTAACAGAGAAGCTTGTACAGCCTATGCAATACTGAGCTCTGCTTCAGACTGATAGACTCTATATGTGCAATGTCTCTACTCAGGACAGGATAAACTCTCGATACAGATTAGCGACGGATCAGCGGACAAGAATTGAAACTGATACTACCGTCTTTCTAGCTGTTAAGAAGGATCAAATGTATGCCACA
>JALAJA010001330.1:0-31614 GCA_023376005.1 Doryteuthis pealeii | reverse complement strand
GAACGAGAACCGTGTGTTCAGCGTGCTTTGACCGTAAGCCGAAAGCTGGGAAATTTGAAACTCTTAAACTTCTTTTACGAAGCTTAAAAGTTAAAGAGTAATAACGCAGCAAATTTGAAAAATAAATTGACTTACAGTACCTGGAGTTCCCAAGCGGTCACCCATCCAAGTACTACTCAGGCGCTACGCTGCTTAACTGCGGTGATCGAACGAGAACCGGTGTGTTCAGCGTGCTTTGACCGTAAGCCGAAAGCTAGGGAAATTTGAAACTCTTAAACTTCTTTTACGAAGCTTAAAAGTTAAAGAGTAATAACGCAGCAAATTTGAAAAATAAATTGACTTACAGTACCTGGAGTTCCCAAGCGGTCACCCATCCAAGTACTACTCAGGCGCTACGCTGCTTAACTGCGGTGATCGAACGAGAACCGGTGTGTTCAGCGTGCTTTGACCGTAAGCCGAAAGCTAGGGAAATTTGAAACTCTTAAACTTCTTTTACGAAGCTTAAAAGTTAAAGAGTAATAACGCAGCAAATTTGAAAAATAAATTGACTTACAGTACCTGGAGTTCCCAAGCGGTCACCCATCCAAGTACTACTCAGGCGCTACGCTGCTTAACTGCGGTGATCGAACGAGAACCGGTGTGTTCAGCGTGCTTTGACCGTAAGCCGAAAGCTAGGGGAAATTTGAAACTCTTAAACTTCTTTTACGAAGCTTTAAAAAGAGTAATAACGCAGCAAATTTGAAAAATAAATTGACTTACAGTACCTGGAGTTCCCAAGCGGTCACCCATCCAAGTACTACTCAGGCGCTACGCTGCTTAACTGCGGTGATCGAACGAGAACCGGTGTGTTCAGCGTGCTTTGACCGTAAGCCGAAAGCTAGGGAAATTTGAAACTCTTAAACTTCTTTTACGAAGCTTAAAAAGAGTAATAACGCAGCAAATTTGAAAAATAAATTGACTTACAGTACCTGGAGTTCCCAAGCGGTCACCCATCCAAGTACTACTCAGGCGCTACGCTGCTTAACTGCGGTGATCGAACGAGAACCGGTGTGTTCAGCGTGCTTTGACCGTAAGCCGAAAGCTAGGGAAATTTGAAACTCTTAAACTTCTTTTACGAAGCTTAAAAGTTAAAGAGTAATAACGCAAAATTTGAAAAATAAATTGACTTACAGTACCTGGAGTTCCCAAGCGGTCACCCATCCAAGTACTACTCAGGCGCTACGCTGCTTAACTGCGGTGATCGAACGAGAACCGGTGTGTTCAGCGTGCTTTGACCGTAAGCCGAAAGCTAGGGAAATTTGAAACTCTTAAACTTCTTTTACGAAGCTTAAAAGTTAAAGAGTAATAACGCAGCAAATTTGAAAAATAAATTGACTTACAGTACCTGGAGTTCCCAAGCGGTCACCCATCCAAGTACTACTCAGGCGCTACGCTGCTTAACTGCGGTGATCGAACGAGAACCGGTGTGTTCAGCGTGCTTTGACCGTAAGCCGAAAGCTAGGGGAAATTTGAAACTCTTAAACTTCTTTTACGAAGCTTAAAAGTTAAAGAGTAATAACGCAGCAAATTTGAAAAATAAATTGACTTACAGTACCTGGAGTTCCCAAGCGGTCACCCATCCAAGTACTACTCAGGCGCTACGCTGCTTAACTGCGGTGATCGAACGAGAACCGGTGTGTTCAGCGTGCTTTGACCGTAAGCCGAAAGCTAGGGGAAATTTGAAACTCTTAAACTTCTTTTACGAAGCTTAAAAGTTAAAGAGTAATAACGCAGCAAATTTGAAAAATAAATTGACTTACAGTACCTGGAGTTCCCAAGCGGTCACCCATCCAAGTACTACTCAGGCGCTACGCTGCTTAACTGCGGTGATCGAACGAGAACCGGTGTGTTCAGCGTGCTTTGACCGTAAGCCGAAAGCTAGGGAAATTTGAAACTCTTAAACTTCTTTTACGAAGCTTAAAAGTTAAAGAGTAATAACGCAGCAAATTTGAAAAATAAATTGACTTACAGTACCTGGAGTTCCCAAGCGGTCACCCATCCAAGTACTACTCAGGCGCTACGCTGCTTAACTGCGGTGATCGAACGAGAACCGGTGTGTTCAGCGTGCTTTGACCGTAAGCCGAAAGCTAGGGGAAATTTGAAACTCTTAAACTTCTTTTACGAAGCTTAAAAGTTAAAGAGTAATAACGCAGCAAATTTGAAAAATAAATTGACTTACAGTACCTGGAGTTCCCAAGCGGTCACCCATCCAAGTACTACTCAGGCGCTACGCTGCTTAACTGCGGTGATCGAACGAGAACCGGTGTGTTCAGCGTGCTTTGACCGTAAGCCGAAAGCTAGGGAAATTTGAAACTCTTAAACTTCTTTTACGAAGCTTAAAAGTTAAAGAGTAATAACGCAGCAAATTTGAAAAATAAATTGACTTACAGTACCTGGAGTTCCCAAGCGGTCACCCATCCAAGTACTACTCAGGCGCTACGCTGCTTAACTGCGGTGATCGAACGAGAACCGGTGTGTTCAGCGTGCTTTGACCGTAAGCCGAAAGCTAGGGAAATTTGAAACTCTTAAACTTCTTTTACGAAGCTTAAAAGTTAAAGAGTAATAACGCAGCAAATTTGAAAAATAAATTGACTTACAGTACCTGGAGTTCCCAAGCGGTCACCCATCCAAGTACTACTCAGGCGCTACGCTGCTTAACTGCGGTGATCGAACGAGAACCGGTGTGTTCAGCGTGCTTTGACCGTAAGCCGAAAGCTAGGGGAAATTTGAAACTCTTAAACTTCTTTTACGAAGCTTAAAAGTTAAAGAGTAATAACGCAGCAAATTTGAAAAATAAATTGACTTACAGTACCTGGAGTTCCCAAGCGGTCACCCATCCAAGTACTACTCAGGCGCTACGCTGCTTAACTGCGGTGATCGAACGAGAACCGGTGTGTTCAGCGTGCTTTGACCGTAAGCCGAAAGCTAGGGGAAATTTGAAACTCTTAAACTTCTTTTACGAAGCTTAAAAGTTAAAGAGTAATAACGCAGCAAATTTGAAAAATAAATTGACTTACAGTACCTGGAGTTCCCAAGCGGTCACCCATCCAAGTACTACTCAGGCGCTACGCTGCTTAACTGCGGTGATCGAACGAGAACCGGTGTGTTCAGCGTGCTTTGACCGTAAGCCGAAAGCTAGGGAAATTTGAAACTCTTAAACTTCTTTTACGAAGCTTAAAAGTTAAAGAGTAATAACGCAGCAAATTTGAAAAATAAATTGACTTACAGTACCTGGAGTTCCCAAGCGGTCACCCATCCAAGTACTACTCAGGCGCTACGCTGCTTAACTGCGGTGATCGAACGAGAACCGGTGTGTTCAGCGTGCTTTGACCGTAAGCCGAAAGCTAGGGAAATTTGAAACTCTTAAACTTCTTTTACGAAGCTTAAAAGTTAAGAGTAATAACGCAGCAAATTTGAAAAATAAATTGACTTACAGTACCTGGAGTTCCCAAGCGGTCACCCATCCAAGTACTACTCAGGCGCTACGCTGCTTAACTGCGGTGATCGAACGAGAACCGGTGTGTTCAGCGTGCTTTGACCGTAAGCCGAAAGCTAGGGAAATTTGAAACTCTTAAACTTCTTTTACGAAGCTTAAAAGTTAAGAGTAATAACGCAGCAAATTTGAAAAATAAATTGACTTACAGTACCTGGAGTTCCCAAGCGGTCACCCATCCAAGTACTACTCAGGCGCTACGCTGCTTAACTGCGGTGATCGAACGAGAACCGGTGTGTTCAGCGTGCTTTGACCGTAAGCCGAAAGCTAGGGAAATTTGAAACTCTTAAACTTCTTTTACGAAGCTTAAAAGTTAAAGAGTAATAACGCAGCAAATTTGAAAAATAAATTGACTTACAGTACCTGGAGTTCCCAAGCGGTCACCCATCCAAGTACTACTCAGGCGCTACGCTGCTTAACTGCGGTGATCGAACGAGAACCGGTGTGTTCAGCGTGCTTTGACCGTAAGCCGAAAGCTAGGGAAATTTGAAACTCTTAAACTTCTTTTGCAAAATTTGAAAAATAAATTGACTTACAGTACCTGGAGTTCCCAAGCGGTCACCCATCCAAGTACTACTCAGGCGCTACGCTGCTTAACTGCGGTGATCGAACGAGAACCGGTGTGTTCAGCGTGCTTTGACCGTAAGCCGAAAGCTAGGGGAAATTTGAAACTCTTAAACTTCTTTTTTTAAAGAGTAATAACGCAGCAAATTTGAAAAATAAATTGACTTACAGTACCTGGAGTTCCCAAGCGGTCACCCATCCAAGTACTACTCAGGCGCTACGCTGCTTAACTGCGGTGATCGAACGAGAACCGGTGTGTTCAGCGTGCTTTGACCGTAAGCCGAAAGCTAGGGGAAATTTGAAACTCTTAAACTTCTTTTACGAAGCTTAAAAGTTAAAGAGTAATAACGCAGCAAATTTGAAAAATAAATTGACTTACAGTACCTGGAGTTCCCAAGCGGTCACCCATCCAAGTACTACTCAGGCGCTACGCTGCTTAACTGCGGTGATCGAACGAGAACCGGTGTGTTCAGCGTGCTTTGACCGTAAGCCGAAAGCTAGGGAAATTTGAAACTCTTAAACTTCTTTTACGAAGCTTAAAAGTTAAAGAGTAATAACGCAGCAAATTTGAAAAATAAATTGACTTACAGTACCTGGAGTTCCCAAGCGGTCACCCATCCAAGTACTACTCAGGCGCTACGCTGCTTAACTGCGGTGATCGAACGAGAACCGGTGTGTTCAGCGTGCTTTGACCGTAAGCCGAAAGCTAGGGGAAATTTGAAACTCTTAAACTTCTTTTACGAAGCTTAAAAGTTAAAGAGTAATAACGCAGCAAATTTGAAAAATAAATTGACTTACAGTACCTGGAGTTCCCAAGCGGTCACCCATCCAAGTACTACTCAGGCGCTACGCTGCTTAACTGCGGTGATCGAACGAGAACCGGTGTGTTCAGCGTGCTTTGACCGTAAGCCGAAAGCTAGGGGAAATTTGAAACTCTTAAACTTCTTTTACGAAGCTTAAAAGTTAAAGAGTAATAACGCAGCAAATTTGAAAAATAAATTGACTTACAGTACCTGGAGTTCCCAAGCGGTCACCCATCCAAGTACTACTCAGGCGCTACGCTGCTTAACTGCGGTGATCGAACGAGAACCGGTGTGTTCAGCGTGCTTTGACCGTAAGCCGAAAGCTAGGGGAAATTTGAAACTCTTAAACTTCTTTTACGAAGCTTAAAAGTTAAAGAGTAATAACGCAGCAAATTTGAAAAATAAATTGACTTACAGTACCTGGAGTTCCCAAGCGGTCACCCATCCAAGTACTACTCAGGCGCTACGCTGCTTAACTGCGGTGATCGAACGAGAACCGGTGTGTTCAGCGTGCTTTGACCGTAAGCCGAAAGCTAGGGAAATTTGAAACTCTTAAACTTCTTTTACGAAGCTTAAAAGTTAAAGAGTAATAACGCAGCAAATTTGAAAAATAAATTGACTTACAGTACCTGGAGTTCCCAAGCGGTCACCCATCCAAGTACTACTCAGGCGCTACGCTGCTTAACTGCGGTGATCGAACGAGAACCGGTGTGTTCAGCGTGCTTTGACCGTAAGCCGAAAGCTAGGGAAATTTGAAACTCTTAAACTTCTTTTACGAAGCTTAAAAGTTAAAGAGTAATAACGCAGCAAATTTGAAAAATAAATTGACTTACAGTACCTGGAGTTCCCAAGCGGTCACCCATCCAAGTACTACTCAGGCGCTACGCTGCTTAACTGCGGTGATCGAACGAGAACCGGTGTGTTCAGCGTGCTTTGACCGTAAGCCGAAAGCTAGGGGAAATTTGAAACTCTTAAACTTCTTTTACGAAGCTTAAAAGTTAAGAGTAATAACGCAGCAAATTTGAAAAATAAATTGACTTACAGTACCTGGAGTTCCCAAGCGGTCACCCATCCAAGTACTACTCAGGCGCTACGCTGCTTAACTGCGGTGATCGAACGAGAACCGGTGTGTTCAGCGTGCTTTGACCGTAAGCCGAAAGCTAGGGGAAATTTGAAACTCTTAAACTTCTTTTACGAAGCTTAAAAGTTAAAGAGTAATAACGCAGCAAATTTGAAAAATAAATTGACTTACAGTACCTGGAGTTCCCAAGCGGTCACCCATCCAAGTACTACTCAGGCGCTACGCTGCTTAACTGCGGTGATCGAACGAGAACCGGTGTGTTCAGCGTGCTTTGACCGTAAGCCGAAAGCTAGGGAAATTTGAAACTCTTAAACTTCTTTTACGAAGCTTAAAAGTTAAAGAGTAATAACGCAGCAAATTTGAAAAATAAATTGACTTACAGTACCTGGAGTTCCCAAGCGGTCACCCATCCAAGTACTACTCAGGCGCTACGCTGCTTAACTGCGGTGATCGAACGAGAACCGGTGTGTTCAGCGTGCTTTGACCGTAAGCCGAAAGCTAGGGAAATTTGAAACTCTTAAACTTCTTTTACGAAGCTTAAAAGTTAAAGAGTAATAACGCAGCAAATTTGAAAAATAAATTGACTTACAGTACCTGGAGTTCCCAAGCGGTCACCCATCCAAGTACTACTCAGGCGCTACGCTGCTTAACTGCGGTGATCGAACGAGAACCGGTGTGTTCAGCGTGCTTTGACCGTAAGCCGAAAGCTAGGGAAATTTGAAACTCTTAAACTTCTTTTACGAAGCTTAAAAGTTAAAGAGTAATAACGCAGCAAATTTGAAAAATAAATTGACTTACAGTACCTGGAGTTCCCAAGCGGTCACCCATCCAAGTACTACTCAGGCGCTACGCTGCTTAACTGCGGTGATCGAACGAGAACCGGTGTGTTCAGCGTGCTTTGACCGTAAGCCGAAAGCTAGGGAAATTTGAAACTCTTAAACTTCTTTTACGAAGCTTAAAAGTTAAAGAGTAATAACGCAGCAAATTTGAAAAATAAATTGACTTACAGTACCTGGAGTTCCCAAGCGGTCACCCATCCAAGTACTACTCAGGCGCTACGCTGCTTAACTGCGGTGATCGAACGAGAACCGGTGTGTTCAGCGTGCTTTGACCGTAAGCCGAAAGCTAGGGAAATTTGAAACTCTTAAACTTCTTTTACGAAGCTTAAAAGTTAAAGAGTAATAACGCAGCAAATTTGAAAAATAAATTGACTTACAGTACCTGGAGTTCCCAAGCGGTCACCCATCCAAGTACTACTCAGGCGCTACGCTGCTTAACTGCGGTGATCGAACGAGAACCGGTGTGTTCAGCGTGCTTTGACCGTAAGCCGAAAGCTAGGGGAAATTTGAAACTCTTAAACTTCTTTTACGAAGCTTAAAAGTTAAAGAGTAATAACGCAGCAAATTTGAAAAATAAATTGACTTACAGTACCTGGAGTTCCCAAGCGGTCACCCATCCAAGTACTACTCAGGCGCTACGCTGCTTAACTGCGGTGATCGAACGAGAACCGGTGTGTTCAGCGTGCTTTGACCGTAAGCCGAAAGCTAGGGAAATTTGAAACTCTTAAACTTCTTTTAAAAAGTTAAAGAGTAATAACGCAGCAAATTTGAAAAATAAATTGACTTACAGTACCTGGAGTTCCCAAGCGGTCACCCATCCAAGTACTACTCAGGCGCTACGCTGCTTAACTGCGGTGATCGAACGAGAACCGGTGTGTTCAGCGTGCTTTGACCGTAAGCCGAAAGCTAGGGAAATTTGAAACTCTTAAACTTCTTTTACGAAGCTTAAAAGTTAAAGAGTAATAACGCAGCAAATTTGAAAAATAAATTGACTTACAGTACCTGGAGTTCCCAAGCGGTCACCCATCCAAGTACTACTCAGGCGCTACGCTGCTTAACTGCGGTGATCGAACGAGAACCGGTGTGTTCAGCGTGCTTTGACCGTAAGCCGAAAGCTAGGGGAAATTTGAAACTCTTAAACTTCTTTTACGAAGCTTAAAAGTTTAATAACGCAGCAAATTTGAAAAATAAATTGACTTACAGTACCTGGAGTTCCCAAGCGGTCACCCATCCAAGTACTACTCAGGCGCTACGCTGCTTAACTGCGGTGATCGAACGAGAACCGGTGTGTTCAGCGTGCTTTGACCGTAAGCCGAAAGCTAGGGGAAATTTGAAACTCTTAAACTTCTTTTACGAAGCTTAAAAGTTAAAGAGTAATAACGCAGCAAATTTGAAAAATAAATTGACTTACAGTACCTGGAGTTCCCAAGCGGTCACCCATCCAAGTACTACTCAGGCGCTACGCTGCTTAACTGCGGTGATCGAACGAGAACCGGTGTGTTCAGCGTGCTTTGACCGTAAGCCGAAAGCTAGGGAAATTTGAAACTCTTAAACTTCTTTTACGAAGCTTAAAAGTTAAAGAGTAATAACGCAGCAAATTTGAAAAATAAATTGACTTACAGTACCTGGAGTTCCCAAGCGGTCACCCATCCAAGTACTACTCAGGCGCTACGCTGCTTAACTGCGGTGATCGAACGAGAACCGGTGTGTTCAGCGTGCTTTGACCGTAAGCCGAAAGCTAGGGGAAATTTGAAACTCTTAAACTTCTTTTACGAAGCTTAAAAGTTAAAGAGTAATAACGCAGCAAATTTGAAAAATAAATTGACTTACAGTACCTGGAGTTCCCAAGCGGTCACCCATCCAAGTACTACTCAGGCGCTACGCTGCTTAACTGCGGTGATCGAACGAGAACCGGTGTGTTCAGCGTGCTTTGACCGTAAGCCGAAAGCTAGGGAAATTTGAAACTCTTAAACTTCTTTTACGAAGCTTAAAAGTTAAGAGTAATAACGCAGCAAATTTGAAAAATAAATTGACTTACAGTACCTGGAGTTCCCAAGCGGTCACCCATCCAAGTACTACTCAGGCGCTACGCTGCTTAACTGCGGTGATCGAACGAGAACCGGTGTGTTCAGCGTGCTTTGACCGTAAGCCGAAAGCTAGGGAAATTTGAAACTCTTAAACTTCTTTTACGAAGCTTAAAAGTTAAAGAGTAATAACGCAGCAAATTTGAAAAATAAATTGACTTACAGTACCTGGAGTTCCCAAGCGGTCACCCATCCAAGTACTACTCAGGCGCTACGCTGCTTAACTGCGGTGATCGAACGAGAACCGGTGTGTTCAGCGTGCTTTGACCGTAAGCCGAAAGCTAGGGAAATTTGAAACTCTTAAACTTCTTTTACGAAGCTTAAAAGTTAAAGAGTAATAACGCAGCAAATTTGAAAAATAAATTGACTTACAGTACCTGGAGTTCCCAAGCGGTCACCCATCCAAGTACTACTCAGGCGCTACGCTGCTTAACTGCGGTGATCGAACGAGAACCGGTGTGTTCAGCGTGCTTTGACCGTAAGCCGAAAGCTAGGGAAATTTGAAACTCTTAAACTTCTTTTACGAAGCTTAAAAGTTAAGAGTAATAACGCAGCAAATTTGAAAAATAAATTGACTTACAGTACCTGGAGTTCCCAAGCGGTCACCCATCCAAGTACTACTCAGGCGCTACGCTGCTTAACTGCGGTGATCGAACGAGAACCGGTGTGTTCAGCGTGCTTTGACCGTAAGCCGAAAGCTAGGGAAATTTGAAACTCTTAAACTTCTTTTACGAAGCTTAAAAGTTAAAGAGTAATAACGCAGCAAATTTGAAAAATAAATTGACTTACAGTACCTGGAGTTCCCAAGCGGTCACCCATCCAAGTACTACTCAGGCGCTACGCTGCTTAACTGCGGTGATCGAACGAGAACCGGTGTGTTCAGCGTGCTTTGACCGTAAGCCGAAAGCTAGGGAAATTTGAAACTCTTAAACTTCTTTTACGAAGCTTAAAAGTTAAAGAGTAATAACGCAGCAAATTTGAAAAATAAATTGACTTACAGTACCTGGAGTTCCCAAGCGGTCACCCATCCAAGTACTACTCAGGCGCTACGCTGCTTAACTGCGGTGATCGAACGAGAACCGGTGTGTTCAGCGTGCTTTGACCGTAAGCCGAAAGCTAGGGAAATTTGAAACTCTTAAACTTCTTTTACGAAGCTTAAAAGTTAAAGAGTAATAACGCAGCAAATTTGAAAAATAAATTGACTTACAGTACCTGGAGTTCCCAAGCGGTCACCCATCCAAGTACTACTCAGGCGCTACGCTGCTTAACTGCGGTGATCGAACGAGAACCGGTGTGTTCAGCGTGCTTTGACCGTAAGCCGAAAGCTAGGGAAATTTGAAACTCTTAAACTTCTTTTACGAAGCTTAAAAGTTAAGAGTAATAACGCAGCAAATTTGAAAAATAAATTGACTTACAGTACCTGGAGTTCCCAAGCGGTCACCCATCCAAGTACTACTCAGGCGCTACGCTGCTTAACTGCGGTGATCGAACGAGAACCGGTGTGTTCAGCGTGCTTTGACCGTAAGCCGAAAGCTAGGGAAATTTGAAACTCTTAAACTTCTTTTACGAAGCTTAAAAGTTAAAGAGTAATAACGCAGCAAATTTGAAAAATAAATTGACTTACAGTACCTGGAGTTCCCAAGCGGTCACCCATCCAAGTACTACTCAGGCGCTACGCTGCTTAACTGCGGTGATCGAACGAGAACCGGTGTGTTCAGCGTGCTTTGACCGTAAGCCGAAAGCTAGGGAAATTTGAAACTCTTAAACTTCTTTTACGAAGCTTAAAAGTTAAGAGTAATAACGCAGCAAATTTGAAAAATAAATTGACTTACAGTACCTGGAGTTCCCAAGCGGTCACCCATCCAAGTACTACTCAGGCGCTACGCTGCTTAACTGCGGTGATCGAACGAGAACCGGTGTGTTCAGCGTGCTTTGACCGTAAGCCGAAAGCTAGGGAAATTTGAAACTCTTAAACTTCTTTTACGAAGCTTAAAAGTTAAAGAGTAATAACGCAGCAAATTTGAAAAATAAATTGACTTACAGTACCTGGAGTTCCCAAGCGGTCACCCATCCAAGTACTACTCAGGCGCTACGCTGCTTAACTGCGGTGATCGAACGAGAACCGGTGTGTTCAGCGTGCTTTGACCGTAAGCCGAAAGCTAGGGAAATTTGAAACTCTTAAACTTCTTTTACGAAGCTTAAAAGTTAAAGAGTAATAACGCAGCAAATTTGAAAAATAAATTGACTTACAGTACCTGGAGTTCCCAAGCGGTCACCCATCCAAGTACTACTCAGGCGCTACGCTGCTTAACTGCGGTGATCGAACGAGAACCGGTGTGTTCAGCGTGCTTTGACCGTAAGCCGAAAGCTAGGGAAATTTGAAACTCTTAAACTTCTTTTACGAAGCTTAAAAGTTAAAGAGTAATAACGCAGCAAATTTGAAAAATAAATTGACTTACAGTACCTGGAGTTCCCAAGCGGTCACCCATCCAAGTACTACTCAGGCGCTACGCTGCTTAACTGCGGTGATCGAACGAGAACCGGTGTGTTCAGCGTGCTTTGACCGTAAGCCGAAAGCTAGGGAAATTTGAAACTCTTAAACTTCTTTTACGAAGCTTAAAAGTTAAAGAGTAATAACGCAGCAAATTTGAAAAATAAATTGACTTACAGTACCTGGAGTTCCCAAGCGGTCACCCATCCAAGTACTACTCAGGCGCTACGCTGCTTAACTGCGGTGATCGAACGAGAACCGGTGTGTTCAGCGTGCTTTGACCGTAAGCCGAAAGCTAGGGAAATTTGAAACTCTTAAACTTCTTTTACGAAGCTTAAAAGTTAAAGAGTAATAACGCAGCAAATTTGAAAAATAAATTGACTTACAGTACCTGGAGTTCCCAAGCGGTCACCCATCCAAGTACTACTCAGGCGCTACGCTGCTTAACTGCGGTGATCGAACGAGAACCGGTGTGTTCAGCGTGCTTTGACCGTAAGCCGAAAGCTAGGGAAATTTGAAACTCTTAAACTTCTTTTACGAAGCTTAAAAGTTAAAGAGTAATAACGCAGCAAATTTGAAAAATAAATTGACTTACAGTACCTGGAGTTCCCAAGCGGTCACCCATCCAAGTACTACTCAGGCGCTACGCTGCTTAACTGCGGTGATCGAACGAGAACCGGTGTGTTCAGCGTGCTTTGACCGTAAGCCGAAAGCTAGGGAAATTTGAAACTCTTAAACTTCTTTTACGAAGCTTAAAATTAAAGAGTAATAACGCAGCAAATTTGAAAAATAAA
Source organism: Doryteuthis pealeii (assembly GCA_023376005.1). NCBI lineage: Eukaryota > Metazoa > Mollusca > Cephalopoda > Myopsida > Loliginidae > Doryteuthis > Doryteuthis pealeii. Next base: position 19,426 of record JALAJA010001330.1, on the reverse strand, counting down.
TTGACTTACAGTACCTGGAGTTCCCAAGCGGTCACCCATCCAAGTACTACTCAGGCGCTACGCTGCTTAACTGCGGTGATCGAACGAGAACCGGTGTGTTCAGCGTGCTTTGACCGTAAGCCGAAAGCTAGGGAAATTTGAAACTCTTAAACTTCTTTTACGAAGCTTAAAAGTTAAAGAGTAATAACGCAGCAAATTTGAAAAATAAATTGACTTACAGTACCTGGAGTTCCCAAGCGGTCACCCATCCAAGTACTACTCAGGCGCTACGCTGCTTAACTGCGGTGATCGAACGAGAACCGGTGTGTTCAGCGTGCTTTGACCGTAAGCCGAAAGCTAGGGAAATTTGAAACTCTTAAACTTCTTTTAAAAAAAGTTAAAGAGTAATAACGCAGCAAATTTGAAAAATAAATTGACTTACAGTACCTGGAGTTCCCAAGCGGTCACCCATCCAAGTACTACTCAGGCGCTACGCTGCTTAACTGCGGTGATCGAACGAGAACCGGTGTGTTCAGCGTGCTTTGACCGTAAGCCGAAAGCTAGGGAAATTTGAAACTCTTAAACTTCTTTTACGAAGCTTAAAAGTTAAAGAGTAATAACGCAGCAAATTTGAAAAATAAATTGACTTACAGTACCTGGAGTTCCCAAGCGGTCACCCATCCAAGTACTACTCAGGCGCTACGCTGCTTAACTGCGGTGATCGAACGAGAACCGGTGTGTTCAGCGTGCTTTGACCGTAAGCCGAAAGCTAGGGAAATTTGAAACTCTTAAACTTCTTTTACGAAGCTTAAAAGTTAAAGAGTAATAACGCAGCAAATTTGAAAAATAAATTGACTTACAGTACCTGGAGTTCCCAAGCGGTCACCCATCCAAGTACTACTCAGGCGCTACGCTGCTTAACTGCGGTGATCGAACGAGAACCGGTGTGTTCAGCGTGCTTTGACCGTAAGCCGAAAGCTAGGGAAATTTGAAACTCTTAAACTTCTTTTACGAAGCTTAAAAGTTAAACGAGTAATAACGCAGCAAATTTGAAAAATAAATTGACTTACAGTACCTGGAGTTCCCAAGCGGTCACCCATCCAAGTACTACTCAGGCGCTACGCTGCTTAACTGCGGTGATCGAACGAGAACCGGTGTGTTCAGCGTGCTTTGACCGTAAGCCGAAAGCTAGGGAAATTTGAAACTCTTAAACTTCTTTTACGAAGCTTAAAAGTTAAAGAGTAATAACGCAGCAAATTTGAAAAATAAATTGACTTACAGTACCTGGAGTTCCCAAGCGGTCACCCATCCAAGTACTACTCAGGCGCTACGCTGCTTAACTGCGGTGATCGAACGAGAACCGGTGTGTTCAGCGTGCTTTGACCGTAAGCCGAAAGCTAGGGAAATTTGAAACTCTTAAACTTCTTTTACGAAGCTTAAAAGTTAAACGAGTAATAACGCAGCAAATTTGAAAAATAAATTGACTTACAGTACCTGGAGTTCCCAAGCGGTCACCCATCCAAGTACTACTCAGGCGCTACGCTGCTTAACTGCGGTGATCGAACGAGAACCGGTGTGTTCAGCGTGCTTTGACCGTAAGCCGAAAGCTAGGGAAATTTGAAACTCTTAAACTTCTTTTACGAAGCTTAAAAGTTAGTAATAACGCAGCAAATTTGAAAAATAAATTGACTTACAGTACCTGGAGTTCCCAAGCGGTCACCCATCCAAGTACTACTCAGGCGCTACGCTGCTTAACTGCGGTGATCGAACGAGAACCGGTGTGTTCAGCGTGCTTTGACCGTAAGCCGAAAGCTAGGGAAATTTGAAACTCTTAAACTTCTTTTACGAAGCTTAAAATTAAACGAGTAATAACGCAGCAAATTTGAAAAATAAATTGACTTACAGTACCTGGAGTTCCCAAGCGGTCACCCATCCAAGTACTACTCAGGCGCTACGCTGCTTAACTGCGGTGATCGAACGAGAACCGGTGTGTTCAGCGTGCTTTGACCGTAAGCCGAAAGCTAGGGAAATTTGAAACTCTTAAACTTCTTTTACGAAGCTTAAAAGTTAAACGAGTAATAACGCAGCAAATTTGAAAAATAAATTGACTTACAGTACCTGGAGTTCCCAAGCGGTCACCCATCCAAGTACTACTCAGGCGCTACGCTGCTTAACTGCGGTGATCGAACGAGAACCGGTGTGTTCAGCGTGCTTTGACCGTAAGCCGAAAGCTAGGGAAATTTGAAACTCTTAAACTTCTTTTACGAAGCTTAAAAGTTAAACGAGTAATAACGCAGCAAATTTGAAAAATAAATTGACTTACAGTACCTGGAGTTCCCAAGCGGTCACCCATCCAAGTACTACTCAGGCGCTACGCTGCTTAACTGCGGTGATCGAACGAGAACCGGTGTGTTCAGCGTGCTTTGACCGTAAGCCGAAAGCTAGGGAAATTTGAAACTCTTAAACTTCTTTTACGAAGCTTAAAAGTTAAACGAGTAATAACGCAGCAAATTTGAAAAATAAATTGACTTACAGTACCTGGAGTTCCCAAGCGGTCACCCATCCAAGTACTACTCAGGCGCTACGCTGCTTAACTGCGGTGATCGAACGAGAACCGGTGTGTTCAGCGTGCTTTGACCGTAAGCCGAAAGCTAGGGAAATTTGAAACTCTTAAACTTCTTTTAAAAGCTTTTTAAAACGAGTAATAACGCAGCAAATTTGAAAAATAAATTGACTTACAGTACCTGGAGTTCCCAAGCGGTCACCCATCCAAGTACTACTCAGGCGCTACGCTGCTTAACTGCGGTGATCGAACGAGAACCGGTGTGTTCAGCGTGCTTTGACCGTAAGCCGAAAGCTGGGAAATTTGAAACTCTTAAACTTCTTTTTTTAAAGCTTTTTAAACGAGTAATAACGCAGCAAATTTGAAAAATAAATTGACTTACAGTACCTGGAGTTCCCAAGCGGTCACCCATCCAAGTACTACTCAGGCGCTACGCTGCTTAACTGCGGTGATCGAACGAGAACCGGTGTGTTCAGCGTGCTTTGACCGTAAGCCGAAAGCTAGGGAAATTTGAAACTCTTAAACTTCTTTTACGAAGCTTAAAAGTTAAACGAGTAATAACGCAGCAAATTTGAAAAATAAATTGACTTACAGTACCTGGAGTTCCCAAGCGGTCACCCATCCAAGTACTACTCAGGCGCTACGCTGCTTAACTGCGGTGATCGAACGAGAACCGGTGTGTTCAGCGTGCTTTGACCGTAAGCCGAAAGCTAGGGAAATTTGAAACTCTTAAACTTCTTTTACGAAGCTTAAAATTAAAGAGTAATAACGCAGCAAATTTGAAAAATAAATTGACTTACAGTACCTGGAGTTCCCAAGCGGTCACCCATCCAAGTACTACTCAGGCGCTACGCTGCTTAACTGCGGTGATCGAACGAGAACCGGTGTGTTCAGCGTGCTTTGACCGTAAGCCGAAAGCTAGGGAAATTTGAAACTCTTAAACTTCTTTTACGAAGCTTAAAAGTTAAACGAGTAATAACGCAGCAAATTTGAAAAAATAAATTGACTTACAGTACCTGGAGTTCCCAAGCGGTCACCCATCCAAGTACTACTCAGGCGCTACGCTGCTTAACTGCGGTGATCGAACGAGAACCGGTGTGTTCAGCGTGCTTTGACCGTAAGCCGAAAGCTAGGGAAATTTGAAACTCTTAAACTTCTTTTACGAAGCTTAAAAGTTAGTAATAACGCAGCAAATTTGAAAAATAAATTGACTTACAGTACCTGGAGTTCCCAAGCGGTCACCCATCCAAGTACTACTCAGGCGCTACGCTGCTTAACTGCGGTGATCGAACGAGAACCGGTGTGTTCAGCGTGCTTTGACCGTAAGCCGAAAGCTAGGGAAATTTGAAACTCTTAAACTTCTTTTACGAAGCTTAAAAGTTAAAGAGTAATAACGCAGCAAATTTGAAAAAATAAATTGACTTACAGTACCTGGAGTTCCCAAGCGGTCACCCATCCAAGTACTACTCAGGCGCTACGCTGCTTAACTGCGGTGATCGAACGAGAACCGGTGTGTTCAGCGTGCTTTGACCGTAAGCCGAAAGCTGGGAAATTTGAAACTCTTAAACTTCTTTTACGAAGCTTAAAAGTTAAAGAGTAATAACGCAGCAAATTTGAAAAATAAATTGACTTACAGTACCTGGAGTTCCCAAGCGGTCACCCATCCAAGTACTACTCAGGCGCTACGCTGCTTAACTGCGGTGATCGAACGAGAACCGGTGTGTTCAGCGTGCTTTGACCGTAAGCCGAAAGCTGGGAAATTTGAAACTCTTAAACTTCTTTTACGAAGCTTAAAAGTTAAAGAGTAATAACGCAGCAAATTTGAAAAATAAATTGACTTACAGTACCTGGAGTTCCCAAGCGGTCACCCATCCAAGTACTACTCAGGCGCTACGCTGCTTAACTGCGGTGATCGAACGAGAACCGGTGTGTTCAGCGTGCTTTGACCGTAAGCCGAAAGCTAGGGAAATTTGAAACTCTTAAACTTCTTTTGCTTAAAAGTTAAAGAGTAATAACGCAGCAAATTTGAAAAATAAATTGACTTACAGTACCTGGAGTTCCCAAGCGGTCACCCATCCAAGTACTACTCAGGCGCTACGCTGCTTAACTGCGGTGATCGAACGAGAACCGGTGTGTTCAGCGTGCTTTGACCGTAAGCCGAAAGCTGGGAAATTTGAAACTCTTAAACTTCTTTTAAAAGCTTAAAACAGTAACGCAGCAAATTTGAAAAATAAATTGACTTACAGTACCTGGAGTTCCCAAGCGGTCACCCATCCAAGTACTACTCAGGCGCTACGCTGCTTAACTGCGGTGATCGAACGAGAACCGGTGTGTTCAGCGTGCTTTGACCGTAAGCCGAAAGCGAAATTTGAAACTCTTAAACTTCTTTTTTAAAATTAAAGAGTAAAACGCAGCAAATTTGAAAAATAAATTGACTTACAGTACCTGGAGTTCCCAAGCGGTCACCCATCCAAGTACTACTCAGGCGCTACGCTGCTTAACTGCGGTGATCGAACGAGAACCGGTGTGTTCAGCGTGCTTTTCCTTTCGGCTTACGGTCAAAGCACGCTGAACACACCGGTTCTCGTTCGATCACCGCAGTTAAGCAGCGTAGCGCCTGAGTAGTACTTGGATGGGTGACCGCTTGGGAACTCCAGGTACTGTAAGTCAATTTATTTTTCAAATTTTCTGCGAAGCTTTAAAAGAAGTTTAAGATTTCAAATTTCCTAGCTTTCGGCTTACGGTCAAAGCACGCTGAACACACCGGTTCTCGTTCGATCACCGCAGTTAAGCAGCGTAGCGCCTGAGTAGTACTTGGATGGGTGACCGCTTGGGAACTCCAGGTACTGTAAGTCAATTTATTTTTCAAATTTGCTGCGTTATTACTCTTTAACTTTTAAGCTTCGTAAAAGAAGTTTAAGAGTTTCAAATTTCCTAGCTTTCGGCTTACGGTCAAAGCACGCTGAACACACCGGTTCTCGTTCGATCACCGCAGTTAAGCAGCGTAGCGCCTGAGTAGTACTTGGATGGGTGACCGCTTGGGAACTCCAGGTACTGTAAGTCAATTTTTTTCAAATTTGCTGCGTTATTACTGTTTAACTTTTAAGCTTCGTAAAAGAAGTTTAAGAGTTTCAAATTTCCCTAGCTTTCGGCTTACGGTCAAAGCACGCTGAACACACCGGTTCTCGTTCGATCACCGCAGTTAAGCAGCGTAGCGCCTGAGTAGTACTTGGATGGGTGACCGCTTGGGAACTCCAGGTACTGTAAGTCAATTTATTTTTCAAATTTGCTGCGTTATTACTTTTAAAAAAGCTTCGTAAAAGAAGTTTAAGAGTTTCAAATTTCCTAGCTTTCGGCTTACGGTCAAAGCACGCTGAACACACCGGTTCTCGTTCGATCACCGCAGTTAAGCAGCGTAGCGCCTGAGTAGTACTTGGATGGGTGACCGCTTGGGAACTCCAGGTACTGTAAGTCAATTTATTTTTCAAATTTGCTGCGTTATTACTGTTTAACTTTTAAGCTTCGTAAAAGAAGTTTAAGAGTTTCAAATTTCCTAGCTTTCGGCTTACGGTCAAAGCACGCTGAACACACCGGTTCTCGTTCGATCACCGCAGTTAAGCAGCGTAGCGCCTGAGTAGTACTTGGATGGGTGACCGCTTGGGAACTCCAGGTACTGTAAGTCAATTTATTTTTCAAATTTGCTGCGTTATTACTTTTAACTTTTAAGCTTCGTAAAAGAAGTTTAAGAGTTTCAAATTTCCCTAGCTTTCGGCTTACGGTCAAAGCACGCTGAACACACCGGTTCTCGTTCGATCACCGCAGTTAAGCAGCGTAGCGCCTGAGTAGTACTTGGATGGGTGACCGCTTGGGAACTCCAGGTACTGTAAGTCAATTTATTTTTCAAATTTGCTGCGTTATTACTTTTAATTTAAGCTTCGTAAAAGAAGTTTAAGAGTTTCAAATTTCCCCTAGCTTTCGGCTTACGGTCAAAGCACGCTGAACACACCGGTTCTCGTTCGATCACCGCAGTTAAGCAGCGTAGCGCCTGAGTAGTACTTGGATGGGTGACCGCTTGGGAACTCCAGGTACTGTAAGTCAATTTATTTTTCAAATTTGCTGCGTTTTACTTTTAAAAAGCTTCGTAAAAGAAGTTTAAGAGTTTCAAATTTCCTAGCTTTCGGCTTACGGTCAAAGCACGCTGAACACACCGGTTCTCGTTCGATCACCGCAGTTAAGCAGCGTAGCGCCTGAGTAGTACTTGGATGGGTGACCGCTTGGGAACTCCAGGTACTGTAAGTCAATTTATTTTTCAAATTTGCTGCTTTTACTTTAAAAAGTTTTAAAAGAAGTTTAAGATTTCAAATTTCCTAGCTTTCGGCTTACGGTCAAAGCACGCTGAACACACCGGTTCTCGTTCGATCACCGCAGTTAAGCAGCGTAGCGCCTGAGTAGTACTTGGATGGGTGACCGCTTGGGAACTCCAGGTACTGTAAGTCAATTTATTTTTCAAATTTGCTGCTTATTACTGTTTAACTTTTAAGCTTCGTAAAAGAAGTTTAAGAGTTTCAAATTTCCTAGCTTTCGGCTTACGGTCAAAGCACGCTGAACACACCGGTTCTCGTTCGATCACCGCAGTTAAGCAGCGTAGCGCCTGAGTAGTACTTGGATGGGTGACCGCTTGGGAACTCCAGGTACTGTAAGTCAATTTTTTTTCAAATTTGCTGCGTTTTACTTTTAAATTTTAAGTTTTAAAAGAAGTTTAAGATTTCAAATTTCCTAGCTTTCGGCTTACGGTCAAAGCACGCTGAACACACCGGTTCTCGTTCGATCACCGCAGTTAAGCAGCGTAGCGCCTGAGTAGTACTTGGATGGGTGACCGCTTGGGAACTCCAGGTACTGTAAGTCAATTTTTTTTCAAATTTGCTGCGTTTTACTGTTTAACTTTTAAGCTTCGTAAAAGAAGTTTAAGAGTTTCAAATTTCCTAGCTTTCGGCTTACGGTCAAAGCACGCTGAACACACCGGTTCTCGTTCGATCACCGCAGTTAAGCAGCGTAGCGCCTGAGTAGTACTTGGATGGGTGACCGCTTGGGAACTCCAGGTACTGTAAGTCAATTTATTTTTCAAATTTGCTGCTTTTACTGTTTTTTTAAGCTTCGTAAAAGAAGTTTAAGAGTTTCAAATTTCCTAGCTTTCGGCTTACGGTCAAAGCACGCTGAACACACCGGTTCTCGTTCGATCACCGCAGTTAAGCAGCGTAGCGCCTGAGTAGTACTTGGATGGGTGACCGCTTGGGAACTCCAGGTACTGTAAGTCAATTTATTTTTCAAATTTGCTGCTTTTACTGTTTAATTTTAAGCTTCGTAAAAGAAGTTTAAGATTTCAAATTTTCCTAGCTTTCGGCTTACGGTCAAAGCACGCTGAACACACCGGTTCTCGTTCGATCACCGCAGTTAAGCAGCGTAGCGCCTGAGTAGTACTTGGATGGGTGACCGCTTGGGAACTCCAGGTACTGTAAGTCAATTTATTTTTCAAATTTGCTGCGTTTTACTGTTTAACTTTTAAGCTTTAAAAGAAGTTTAAGATTTCAAATTTCCTAGCTTTCGGCTTACGGTCAAAGCACGCTGAACACACCGGTTCTCGTTCGATCACCGCAGTTAAGCAGCGTAGCGCCTGAGTAGTACTTGGATGGGTGACCGCTTGGGAACTCCAGGTACTGTAAGTCAATTTATTTTTCAAATTTGCTGCGTTTTACTGTTTAACTTTTAAGCTTCGTAAAAGAAGTTTAAGAGTTTCAAATTTCCTAGCTTTCGGCTTACGGTCAAAGCACGCTGAACACACCGGTTCTCGTTCGATCACCGCAGTTAAGCAGCGTAGCGCCTGAGTAGTACTTGGATGGGTGACCGCTTGGGAACTCCAGGTACTGTAAGTCAATTTATTTTTCAAATTTGCTGCGTTTTACTGTTTAACTTTTAAGCTTCGTAAAAGAAGTTTAAGATTTCAAATTTCCTAGCTTTCGGCTTACGGTCAAAGCACGCTGAACACACCGGTTCTCGTTCGATCACCGCAGTTAAGCAGCGTAGCGCCTGAGTAGTACTTGGATGGGTGACCGCTTGGGAACTCCAGGTACTGTAAGTCAATTTATTTTTCAAATTTGCTGCTTTTACTGTTTAACTTTTAAGCTTTAAAAGAAGTTTAAGAATTTCAAATTTTTCCTAGCTTTCGGCTTACGGTCAAAGCACGCTGAACACACCGGTTCTCGTTCGATCACCGCAGTTAAGCAGCGTAGCGCCTGAGTAGTACTTGGATGGGTGACCGCTTGGGAACTCCAGGTACTGTAAGTCAATTTATTTTTCAAATTTCTGCGTTTTACTGTTTAATTTTAAGCTTCGTAAAAGAAGTTTAAGAGTTTCAAATTTCCCCTAGCTTTCGGCTTACGGTCAAAGCACGCTGAACACACCGGTTCTCGTTCGATCACCGCAGTTAAGCAGCGTAGCGCCTGAGTAGTACTTGGATGGGTGACCGCTTGGGAACTCCAGGTACTGTAAGTCAATTTATTTTTCAAATTTGCTGCTTTTACTGTTTAAAAAGCTTCGTAAAAGAAGTTTAAGATTTCAAATTTCCTAGCTTTCGGCTTACGGTCAAAGCACGCTGAACACACCGGTTCTCGTTCGATCACCGCAGTTAAGCAGCGTAGCGCCTGAGTAGTACTTGGATGGGTGACCGCTTGGGAACTCCAGGTACTGTAAGTCAATTTTTTTTCAAATTTGCTGCGTTATTACTGTTTAACTTTTAAGCTTTAAAAGAAGTTTAAGATTTCAAATTTCCTAGCTTTCGGCTTACGGTCAAAGCACGCTGAACACACCGGTTCTCGTTCGATCACCGCAGTTAAGCAGCGTAGCGCCTGAGTAGTACTTGGATGGGTGACCGCTTGGGAACTCCAGGTACTGTAAGTCAATTTATTTTTCAAATTTGCTGCGTTTTACTTTTAAATTTTAAGCTTCGTAAAAGAAGTTTAAGAGTTTCAAATTTCCCTAGCTTTCGGCTTACGGTCAAAGCACGCTGAACACACCGGTTCTCGTTCGATCACCGCAGTTAAGCAGCGTAGCGCCTGAGTAGTACTTGGATGGGTGACCGCTTGGGAACTCCAGGTACTGTAAGTCAATTTATTTTTCAAATTTGCTGCGTTATTACTTTAACTTTTAAGCTTCGTAAAAGAAGTTTAAGAGTTTCAAATTTCCTAGCTTTCGGCTTACGGTCAAAGCACGCTGAACACACCGGTTCTCGTTCGATCACCGCAGTTAAGCAGCGTAGCGCCTGAGTAGTACTTGGATGGGTGACCGCTTGGGAACTCCAGGTACTGTAAGTCAATTTATTTTTCAAATTTGCTGCGTTATTACTCTTTAAATTTAAGCTTCGTAAAAGAAGTTTAAGAGTTTCAAATTTCCCCTAGCTTTCGGCTTACGGTCAAAGCACGCTGAACACACCGGTTCTCGTTCGATCACCGCAGTTAAGCAGCGTAGCGCCTGAGTAGTACTTGGATGGGTGACCGCTTGGGAACTCCAGGTACTGTAAGTCAATTTATTTTTCAAATTTGCTGCGTTATTACTGTTTAACTTTTAAGCTTTAAAAGAAGTTTAAGAGTTTCAAATTTCCTAGCTTTCGGCTTACGGTCAAAGCACGCTGAACACACCGGTTCTCGTTCGATCACCGCAGTTAAGCAGCGTAGCGCCTGAGTAGTACTTGGATGGGTGACCGCTTGGGAACTCCAGGTACTGTAAGTCAATTTATTTTTCAAATTTGCTGCGTTATTACTGTTTTTAAGCTTCGTAAAAGAAGTTTAAGAGTTTCAAATTTCCTAGCTTTCGGCTTACGGTCAAAGCACGCTGAACACACCGGTTCTCGTTCGATCACCGCAGTTAAGCAGCGTAGCGCCTGAGTAGTACTTGGATGGGTGACCGCTTGGGAACTCCAGGTACTGTAAGTCAATTTATTTTTCAAATTTGCTGCGTTTTACTGTTTAAAAAGTTTTAAAAGAAGTTTAAGAGTTTCAAATTTCCTAGCTTTCGGCTTACGGTCAAAGCACGCTGAACACACCGGTTCTCGTTCGATCACCGCAGTTAAGCAGCGTAGCGCCTGAGTAGTACTTGGATGGGTGACCGCTTGGGAACTCCAGGTACTGTAAGTCAATTTATTTTTCAAATTTGCTGCGTTATTACTGTTTAACTTTTAAGCTTCGTAAAAGAAGTTTAAGAGTTTCAAATTTCCTAGCTTTCGGCTTACGGTCAAAGCACGCTGAACACACCGGTTCTCGTTCGATCACCGCAGTTAAGCAGCGTAGCGCCTGAGTAGTACTTGGATGGGTGACCGCTTGGGAACTCCAGGTACTGTAAGTCAATTTATTTTTCAAATTTGCTGCGTTATTACTTTTAACTTTTAAGCTTCGTAAAAGAAGTTTAAGAGTTTCAAATTTCCTAGCTTTCGGCTTACGGTCAAAGCACGCTGAACACACCGGTTCTCGTTCGATCACCGCAGTTAAGCAGCGTAGCGCCTGAGTAGTACTTGGATGGGTGACCGCTTGGGAACTCCAGGTACTGTAAGTCAATTTATTTTTCAAATTTGCTGCGTTATTACTGTTTAACTTTTAAGCTTCGTAAAAGAAGTTTAAGAGTTTCAAATTTCCTAGCTTTCGGCTTACGGTCAAAGCACGCTGAACACACCGGTTCTCGTTCGATCACCGCAGTTAAGCAGCGTAGCGCCTGAGTAGTACTTGGATGGGTGACCGCTTGGGAACTCCAGGTACTGTAAGTCAATTTATTTTTCAAATTTGCTGCGTTATTACTTTAACTTTTAAGCTTCGTAAAAGAAGTTTAAGAGTTTCAAATTTTCCTAGCTTTCGGCTTACGGTCAAAGCACGCTGAACACACCGGTTCTCGTTCGATCACCGCAGTTAAGCAGCGTAGCGCCTGAGTAGTACTTGGATGGGTGACCGCTTGGGAACTCCAGGTACTGTAAGTCAATTTATTTTTCAAATTTGCTGCGTTATTACTTTAAATTTTAAGCTTCGTAAAAGAAGTTTAAGAGTTTCAAATTTCCTAGCTTTCGGCTTACGGTCAAAGCACGCTGAACACACCGGTTCTCGTTCGATCACCGCAGTTAAGCAGCGTAGCGCCTGAGTAGTACTTGGATGGGTGACCGCTTGGGAACTCCAGGTACTGTAAGTCAATTTATTTTTCAAATTTGCTGCGTTATTACTGTTTAACTTTTAAGCTTCGTAAAAGAAGTTTAAGAGTTTCAAATTTCCTAGCTTTCGGCTTACGGTCAAAGCACGCTGAACACACCGGTTCTCGTTCGATCACCGCAGTTAAGCAGCGTAGCGCCTGAGTAGTACTTGGATGGGTGACCGCTTGGGAACTCCAGGTACTGTAAGTCAATTTATTTTTCAAATTTGCTGCGTTATTACTTTAACTTTTAAGCTTCGTAAAAGAAGTTTAAGAGTTTCAAATTTCCCTAGCTTTCGGCTTACGGTCAAAGCACGCTGAACACACCGGTTCTCGTTCGATCACCGCAGTTAAGCAGCGTAGCGCCTGAGTAGTACTTGGATGGGTGACCGCTTGGGAACTCCAGGTACTGTAAGTCAATTTATTTTTCAAATTTGCTGCGTTATTACTCTTTAACTTTTAAGCTTTAAAAGAAGTTTAAGAGTTTCAAATTTCCTAGCTTTCGGCTTACGGTCAAAGCACGCTGAACACACCGGTTCTCGTTCGATCACCGCAGTTAAGCAGCGTAGCGCCTGAGTAGTACTTGGATGGGTGACCGCTTGGGAACTCCAGGTACTGTAAGTCAATTTATTTTTCAAATTTGCTGCGTTATTACTTTAACTTTTAAGCTTCGTAAAAGAAGTTTAAGAGTTTCAAATTTCCTAGCTTTCGGCTTACGGTCAAAGCACGCTGACACACCGGTTCTCGTTCGATCACCGCAGTTAAGCAGCGTAGCGCCTGAGTAGTACTTGGATGGGTGACCGCTTGGGAACTCCAGGTACTGTAAGTCAATTTATTTTTCAAATTTGCTGCGTTATTACTTTAACTTTTAAGCTTCGTAAAAGAAGTTTAAGAGTTTCAAATTTCCTAGCTTTCGGCTTACGGTCAAAGCACGCTGAACACACCGGTTCTCGTTCGATCACCGCAGTTAAGCAGCGTAGCGCCTGAGTAGTACTTGGATGGGTGACCGCTTGGGAACTCCAGGTACTGTAAGTCAATTTATTTTTCAAATTTGCTGCGTTATTACTGTTTAACTTTTAAGCTTCGTAAAAGAAGTTTAAGAGTTTCAAATTTCCTAGCTTTCGGCTTACGGTCAAAGCACGCTGAACACACCGGTTCTCGTTCGATCACCGCAGTTAAGCAGCGTAGCGCCTGAGTAGTACTTGGATGGGTGACCGCTTGGGAACTCCAGGTACTGTAAGTCAATTTATTTTTCAAATTTGCTGCGTTATTACTTTAACTTTTAAGCTTCGTAAAAGAAGTTTAAGAGTTTCAAATTTCCCTAGCTTTCGGCTTACGGTCAAAGCACGCTGAACACACCGGTTCTCGTTCGATCACCGCAGTTAAGCAGCGTAGCGCCTGAGTAGTACTTGGATGGGTGACCGCTTGGGAACTCCAGGTACTGTAAGTCAATTTATTTTTCAAATTTGCTGCGTTATTACTTTAAACTTTTAAGTTTTAAAAGAAGTTTAAGAGTTTCAAATTTCCCTAGCTTTCGGCTTACGGTCAAAGCACGCTGAACACACCGGTTCTCGTTCGATCACCGCAGTTAAGCAGCGTAGCGCCTGAGTAGTACTTGGATGGGTGACCGCTTGGGAACTCCAGGTACTGTAAGTCAATTTTTTTTCAAATTTGCTGCGTTTTACTTTAACTTTTAAGCTTCGTAAAAGAAGTTTAAGAGTTTCAAATTTCCTAGCTTTCGGCTTACGGTCAAAGCACGCTGAACACACCGGTTCTCGTTCGATCACCGCAGTTAAGCAGCGTAGCGCCTGAGTAGTACTTGGATGGGTGACCGCTTGGGAACTCCAGGTACTGTAAGTCAATTTATTTTTCAAATTTGCTGCGTTATTACTGTTTAACTTTTAAGCTTCGTAAAAGAAGTTTAAGAGTTTCAAATTTCCTAGCTTTCGGCTTACGGTCAAAGCACGCTGAACACACCGGTTCTCGTTCGATCACCGCAGTTAAGCAGCGTAGCGCCTGAGTAGTACTTGGATGGGTGACCGCTTGGGAACTCCAGGTACTGTAAGTCAATTTATTTTTCAAATTTGCTGCGTTATTACTTTAACTTTTAAGCTTCGTAAAAGAAGTTTAAGAGTTTCAAATTTCCTAGCTTTCGGCTTACGGTCAAAGCACGCTGAACACACCGGTTCTCGTTCGATCACCGCAGTTAAGCAGCGTAGCGCCTGAGTAGTACTTGGATGGGTGACCGCTTGGGAACTCCAGGTACTGTAAGTCAATTTATTTTTCAAATTTGCTGCGTTATTACTTTAACTTTTAAGCTTCGTAAAAGAAGTTTAAGAGTTTCAAATTTCCCTAGCTTTCGGCTTACGGTCAAAGCACGCTGAACACACCGGTTCTCGTTCGATCACCGCAGTTAAGCAGCGTAGCGCCTGAGTAGTACTTGGATGGGTGACCGCTTGGGAACTCCAGGTACTGTAAGTCAATTTATTTTTCAAATTTGCTGCGTTATTACTGTTTAACTTTTAAGCTTCGTAAAAGAAGTTTAAGAGTTTCAAATTTCCTAGCTTTCGGCTTACGGTCAAAGCACGCTGAACACACCGGTTCTCGTTCGATCACCGCAGTTAAGCAGCGTAGCGCCTGAGTAGTACTTGGATGGGTGACCGCTTGGGAACTCCAGGTACTGTAAGTCAATTTATTTTTCAAATTTGCTGCGTTATTACTGTTTAACTTTTAAGCTTCGTAAAAGAAGTTTAAAGTTTCAAATTTCCTAGCTTTCGGCTTACGGTCAAAGCACGCTGAACACACCGGTTCTCGTTCGATCACCGCAGTTAAGCAGCGTAGCGCCTGAGTAGTACTTGGATGGGTGACCGCTTGGGAACTCCAGGTACTGTAAGTCAATTTATTTTTCAAATTTGCTGCGTTTTACTGTTTAACTTTTAAGCTTCGTAAAAGAAGTTTAAGAGTTTCAAATTTCCCTAGCTTTCGGCTTACGGTCAAAGCACGCTGAACACACCGGTTCTCGTTCGATCACCGCAGTTAAGCAGCGTAGCGCCTGAGTAGTACTTGGATGGGTGACCGCTTGGGAACTCCAGGTACTGTAAGTCAATTTATTTTTCAAATTTCTGCTTTTACTGTTTAATTAAGTTTTAAAAGAAGTTTAAGATTTCAAATTTTCCTAGCTTTCGGCTTACGGTCAAAGCACGCTGAACACACCGGTTCTCGTTCGATCACCGCAGTTAAGCAGCGTAGCGCCTGAGTAGTACTTGGATGGGTGACCGCTTGGGAACTCCAGGTACTGTAAGTCAATTTATTTTTCAAATTTCTGCTTTTACTGTTTAATTAAAAAAGAAGTTTAAGATTTCAAATTTCCCTAGCTTTCGGCTTACGGTCAAAGCACGCTGAACACACCGGTTCTCGTTCGATCACCGAAGTTAAGCAGCGTAGCGCCTGAGTAGTACTTGGATGGGTGACCGCTTGGGAACTCCAGGTACTGTAAGTCAATTTATTTTTCAAATTTGCTGCTTTTACTGTTTAACTTTTAAGCTTGTAAAAGAAGTTTAAGATTTCAAATTTCCCTAGCTTTCGGCTTACGGTCAAAGCACGCTGAACACACCGGTTCTCGTTCGATCACCGAAGTTAAGCAGCGTAGCGCCTGAGTAGTACTTGGATGGGTGACCGCTTGGGAACTCCAGGTACTGTAAGTCAATTTTTTTTTCAAATTTCTGCTTTTACTTTAACTTTTAAGCTTGTAAAAGAAGTTTAAGATTTCAAATTTCCTAGCTTTCGGCTTACGGTCAAAGCACGCTGAACACACCGGTTCTCGTTCGATCACCGCAGTTAAGCAGCGTAGCGCCTGAGTAGTACTTGGATGGGTGACCGCTTGGGAACTCCAGGTACTGTAAGTCAATTTATTTTTCAAATTTCTGCTTTTACTTTAACTTTAAGCTTTAAAAGAAGTTTAAGTTTCAAATTTCCCCAGCTTTCGGCTTACGGTCAAAGCACGCTGAACACACCGGTTCTCGTTCGATCACCGAAGTTAAGCAGCGTAGCGCCTGAGTAGTACTTGGATGGGTGACCGCTTGGGAACTCCAGGTACTGTAAGTCAATTTATTTTTCAAATTTCTGCTTTTACTTTAACTTTTAAGTTTTAAAAGAAGTTTAAGAATTTCAAATTTCCCTAGCTTTCGGCTTACGGTCAAAGCACGCTGAACACACCGGTTCTCGTTCGATCACCGAAGTTAAGCAGCGTAGCGCCTGAGTAGTACTTGGATGGGTGACCGCTTGGGAACTCCAGGTACTGTAAGTCAATTTATTTTTCAAATTTCTGCTTTTACTTTTTAAGTTTTCAAAAGAAGTTTAAGAATTTCAAATTTTTCCTAGCTTTCGGCTTACGGTCAAAGCACGCTGAACACACCGGTTCTCGTTCGATCACCGAAGTTAAGCAGCGTAGCGCCTGAGTAGTACTTGGATGGGTGACCGCTTGGGAACTCCAGGTACTGTAAGTCAATTTATTTTTCAAATTTCTGCTTTTACTTTAACTTTAAGTTTTAAAAGAAGTTTAAGAATTTCAAATTTCCCTAGCTTTCGGCTTACGGTCAAAGCACGCTGAACACACCGGTTCTCGTTCGATCACCGAAGTTAAGCAGCGTAGCGCCTGAGTAGTACTTGGATGGGTGACCGCTTGGGAACTCCAGGTACTGTAAGTCAATTTTTTTTCAAATTTCTGCTTTTACTGTTTAATTAAGTTTTAAAAGAAGTTTAAGAATTTCAAATTTCCCTAGCTTTCGGCTTACGGTCAAAGCACGCTGAACACACCGGTTCTCGTTCGATCACCGAAGTTAAGCAGCGTAGCGCCTGAGTAGTACTTGGATGGGTGACCGCTTGGGAACTCCAGGTACTGTAAGTCAATTTATTTTTCAAATTTCTGCCTTTTCACTTTTAATTTTAAGTTTTGCAAAAGAAGTTTAAGAATTTCAAATTTCCTAGCTTTCGGCTTACGGTCAAAGCACGCTGATCACACCGGTTCTCGTTCGATCACCGAAGTTAAGCAGCGTAGCGCCTGAGTAGTACTTGGATGGGTGACCGCTTGGGAACTCCAGGTACTGTAAGTCAATTTATTTTTCAAATTTCTGCTTTTCACTGTTTAACTTTTAAGTTTTGCAAAAGAAGTTTAAGAATTTCAAATTTCCCTAGCTTTCGGCTTACGGTCAAAGCACGCTGATCACACCGGTTCTCGTTCGATCACCGAAGTTAAGCAGCGTAGCGCCTGAGTAGTACTTGGATGGGTGACCGCTTGGGAACTCCAGGTACTGTAAGTCAATTTTTTTTCAAATTTCTGCTTTTCACTTTAAAAAGTTTTGCAAAAGAAGTTTAAGAATTTCAAATTTCCTAGCTTTCGGCTTACGGTCAAAGCACGCTGATCACACCGGTTCTCGTTCGATCACCGAAGTTAAGCAGCGTAGCGCCTGAGTAGTACTTGGATGGGTGACCGCTTGGGAACTCCAGGTACTGTAAGTCAATTTATTTTTCAAATTTCTGCTTTTCACTGTTTAATTTTAAGTTTGCAAAAGAAGTTTAAGAATTTCAAATTTCCTAGCTTTCGGCTTACGGTCAAAGCACGCTGAACACACCGGTTCTCGTTCGATCACCGAAGTTAAGCAGCGTAGCGCCTGAGTAGTACTTGGATGGGTGACCGCTTGGGAACTCCAGGTACTGTAAGTCAATTTATTTTTCAAATTTCTGCTTTTACTGTTAATTTTAAGCTTGCAAAAGAAGTTTAAGATTTCAAATTTCCCTAGCTTTCGGCTTACGGTCAAAGCACGCTGAACACACCGGTTCTCGTTCGATCACCGAAGTTAAGCAGCGTAGCGCCTGAGTAGTACTTGGATGGGTGACCGCTTGGGAACTCCAGGTACTGTAAGTCAATTTATTTTTCAAATTTCTGCTTTTCACTTTAATTTAAGTTTTAAAAGAAGTTTAAGAATTTCAAATTTCCCTAGCTTTCGGCTTACGGTCAAAGCACGCTGAACACACCGGTTCTCGTTCGATCACCGAAGTTAAGCAGCGTAGCGCCTGAGTAGTACTTGGATGGGTGACCGCTTGGGAACTCCAGGTACTGTAAGTCAATTTATTTTTCAAATTTCTGCTTTTCACTGTTTAATTTTAAGTTTTAAAAAGTTTAAGAATTTCAAATTTCCCTAGCTTTCGGCTTACGGTCAAAGCACGCTGATCACACCGGTTCTCGTTCGATCACCGAAGTTAAGCAGCGTAGCGCCTGAGTAGTACTTGGATGGGTGACCGCTTGGGAACTCCAGGTACTGTAAGTCAATTTATTTTTCAAATTTCTGCCTTTTCACTGTTTAACTTTAAGTTTTAAAAGAGGTTTAAGAATTTCAAATTTTCCTAGCTTTCGGCTTACGGTCAAAGCACGCTGATCACACCGGTTCTCGTTCGATCACCGAAGTTAAGCAGCGTAGCGCCTGAGTAGTACTTGGATGGGTGACCGCTTGGGAACTCCAGGTACTGTAAGTCAATTTATTTTTCAAATTTTCTGCTTTTCACTGTTTAATTTTAAGTTTTAAAAGAAGTTTAAGAATTTCAAATTTCCTAGCTTTCGGCTTACGGTCAAAGCACGCTGATCACACCGGTTCTCGTTCGATCACCGAAGTTAAGCAGCGTAGCGCCTGAGTAGTACTTGGATGGGTGACCGCTTGGGAACTCCAGGTACTGTAAGTCAATTTATTTTTCAAATTTTCTGCTTTTCACTGTTAATTTTAAGTTTTAAAAGAGTTTAAGAATTTCAAATTTCCCTAGCTTTCGGCTTACGGTCAAAGCACGCTGATCACACCGGTTCTCGTTCGATCACCGAAGTTAAGCAGCGTAGCGCCTGAGTAGTACTTGGATGGGTGACCGCTTGGGAACTCCAGGTACTGTAAGTCAATTTATTTTTCAAATTTTCTGCTTTTCACTTTAATCTGAAAGTTTTAAAAGAGGTTTAAGAATTTCAAATTTCCCTAGCTTTCGGCTTACGGTCAAAGCACGCTGATCACACCGGTTCTCGTTCGATCACCGAAGTTAAGCAGCGTAGCGCCTGAGTAGTACTTGGATGGGTGACCGCTTGGGAACTCCAGGTACTGTAAGTCAATTTATTTTTCAAATTTCTGCCTTTTCACTGTTTAATGAAAGTTTGCAAAAGAGGTTTAAGAATTTCAAATTTCCCTAGCTTTCGGCTTACGGTCAAAGCACGCTGATCACACCGGTTCTCGTTCGATCACCGAAGTTAAGCAGCGTAGCGCCTGAGTAGTACTTGGATGGGTGACCGCTTGGGAACTCCAGGTACTGTAAGTCAATTTTTTTTTCAAATTTCTGCCTTTTCACTTTAATCTGAAAGTTTTGCAAAAGAAGTTTAAGAATTTCAAATTTCCTAGCTTTCGGCTTACGGTCAAAGCACGCTGATCACACCGGTTCTCGTTCGATCACCGAAGTTAAGCAGCGTAGCGCCTGAGTAGTACTTGGATGGGTGACCGCTTGGGAACTCCAGGTACTGTAAGTCAATTTCTTTTTTCAAATTTTCTGCCTTTTCACTGTTTAATCTGAAAGTTTTGCAAAAGAGGTTTAAGAATTTCAAATTTCCCTAGCTTTCGGCTTACGGTCAAGCAGCTGATC
>JALAJA010001329.1:7500-27500 GCA_023376005.1 Doryteuthis pealeii | reverse complement strand
TGTCAGTGATGGATCGATTACTTGTCATGAATTAATACACGATTTTCTGCCAAAGTAAAACAAACAAATTTCAAGCGACATCATCTCGTTAACAGCTTTCATGACAAAGAAATTTCTCGTCCGTTATATTGTCACCCACTCCAGGACATAAATTTCTTCGTGAGATCTCTCGTAGTTAAAAAAAAAATCCTTCACATTAAAACCGCTATTTATCTATAACTGCTCCTCCATCCACTAATACTAATTAGTTTATTTATTTCCCGTACGGAAGCTTCTCGGGATATAAATAACTATGCCCTTAAGAAAGACCTCTTAAATCAACAATTGTACTATAGCTTAACGGGGGTTATCGTCGTACGAAAAAGTCTTGGTGAGCCAATTTGGTTGATTGATTGGATGGTTGGCGTTTTAACCCTTGTTGTGTTATTTTAGGACGAAGACATTTTTCATTCAGTTTTATATGAACACTATATGCAAAATTATTTGTATTAAGAATGGTTGCTTGAAGCTATAGATTTTACTAAGGATTATCAATACTAGTTCCTGAAAATTACATAATTGCTTGCAAATTATTATTGTTAGATAGGAATACTTGAAAACACATAACTGTGTACAGAAATGGTTATTATTAAATAGAAATAGTTACTTGAAACCACAAAATTGTGTATAAATTATGAGTTTTAGATAGGAATACTTAAAACCACAAACCTAAGCAATTTATTTGTTTTAGATAAAAAATACTTGAAACAGCGGGGAAGTATATCCCTTTTCGGTAGCGCTAGACTAGGGAGATTGCATTTGATAAAGTGGAGCGCCATACCTACCGTAGCCTTCCAGATGCTTTTCCACAGAAATCAGATTAACTAAGCTGTGCTACTCATAGGCTGGGTTGGCGGGGACCGGTGTCGAACCCAGGACCTTGCGATTCCTGGGGCGAATGCCACACGACTGATTTAAATTGGACCCTTGATATCATGTAACAGTGGTCAAATAAATGATTATAGACATATAAGAAAAGTGCAATTTAAAAGGAATTCAATGGAACATTGAAAATATAGTTCTGATTACAATAAAACATTTACAAATTTCGGCATTAAATAACTCATAAGGTTTTGATATGCTGTTAAACAAATAAGCCAAACCAATCCATAGACTGAGACTGTAGAATATACCGACTGCACCGCTGCAGAGGGGTGACCCACCCCAATGGGGCCACCTGTGGGTTGTGACCCGTAATGCTTAAGGACAGAGTTCTGGTGGCTGAGCAGCAACAATCCACTTTGGCTTTTATTTGGGCTAAATTTGACATTTCAGCTCTAGCACCTTTATGATTGTCCCGACGTATTGTTATCAATGGCCAAACCTTTTTATCATATGTGCTAGACGATGGTGGGTGAGGGTCTAAGTATCCTGGGTATGAGGTTAAATAGCATCAAGTGGCAAGGTTCTAATTCTGTGGCTCTGGGATTGTGAAGTATCCCTTCATCGCCATTGCTCCCAAGTCCACGCTGACCCGGAGTGGTAGTACGTTAGGGTCCCATCTCTTGGTTAATAGATAAATGAATTGCTAGAATTTTTGTGGCCATTTTTAGGCTTCAAGTGAGAGCACTTTAAAGTGGAAATTCCTTGGTGTCCTTTAGTGTTGGATATGATCCTTTGGTTGTTCTCTTGTGACCTTAGTGTTGGGTATGATCCTTTGGTCGCAGTTCCGTTTGTTAATGTCGAATAATGTGCAAATGAACCGCTGTCAATATCGGCGATTAAATAGTTAACCAACCACGTATTCGAACTGTTGATTGCTGAGGTTTAATGCACCTGACACACCGAGTCTATAACTTTAGTGGTGGATTCCAGCACGCCTTATATCAAAAAATATTCCAACAAAAAATATGAGTAGCCAACAATAATGATAAAATAAGAACGTCTTCGACATAAAATAACCAAAGGTTTGACATTGCCTTAAAATCTAACCAACCAACCAACCAACCAAACCAAAAAGATGATGTGAAAATGAGTTCTCTTTTCCTCAGCATGAAGTAAGGAGAAGACGTCTATTTTCATCCATCCGTTGGCATATACACAATACCGGCTTGTGTCATTGGCACATGAACAAGTCGGAAATATACCAAAACATTATTTCCGTGGAATAAAATGCAAAAGATTTCATAATGTCTTTGTAAAAACTGAACCCAACAAAAATAACAAAAGATCTTTACCCGGAAGGTCAATGAAGCGTATTTCATTTTATCTTACACACATACACCTTCATTTATGTGTACGCAGTGTCCTGTGTATGACGCAAAACTGCATCTGATAGAGAAGTTCCAATTTTAGAGCTTTCGGTACCTCACACGCACTCTCTCTCTCACACACACACACACACACATATATATATATATATTATATATATATATATATATATATATATATATATATAAGATAATCTAATGAGTCAGACGAACCTACTACTAGTTTCACATAAAGCTTTCAGGGCTAAAATCAGATTTTAGGTTCGTCTGACTCATTAGATTATCTTTTATTGGCTCTACTTAGGTATCGAGCACTTTTTACATATTAGCTTTCTCCTAGCGGTTATATGAATATATATATATATCTTATATACATATATGTACATATAAAATTGTTTTTTCTTTGGCCAAATACTGTACCAATAGATTATTTTTTGTTGGTACGAATATCTTGGTCCTTTCTTTTTTTCAAAAATTTTTTTCTTCCTGGTTGATGTTTGGTAGTATATTTTTTACAATCAAACTTTCTGCTGGGTTTTTTTCTCTCCGCAAGGATCTACCAACACTTGGTATATTAAATATATATATATATATATAATATATATATATATATATATATATATATTATATATATATATAAAGGTAAACGTTGTAATTGACTGGTATATTGAGGATATTCTAGTTGGGATCATCATTATCTCGTGCACATCCAAATGCACGCTATCTTGATGCACACATATGGATTTATACAAGGATTTTTTACAAATCCCTAAGAGAGCTCAATGTAAAATAACTAATAAATTAATTATATACAGAGTAATATTTACACTTTCAATAAGAAAGAAAAATTTAACAACCCGTCATTTGCCTATTATAAATTTATTTCGACCAGAACTCAATAAATGAGCCCAGTTTCATCAGACACACACACACGCGTATATATATATATATATATATATATATATATATATATATATATATATATATTGTAGGTGACTCACCTACACGAACATAGACTTACCCAAAGGGTATATATTAACAGAGCAAAGCTACTCAAACGAGAAGTAGCAGACACATATTCTTCGTGTACGTTGTAATAAGGAAACCTTCCTCAATAGTACATTGACTATTGCTGAATACATCTGTTCCTACATTTTATCCCGTGTTGAGTTTATATTTATTGACCCTTAAACAGTTCATAACAATATATATATATATATATATATATATATATAATATATATATATATATATTATATATATATATATATTATATATACATATATGAAATAAATATTTTAGAAAAAACAAATAAATGATGTTATATCATGTTTTTTCTAAATATTTATTTCATATTGTCGGATTCACTTCCATTCACTTTTCATATATATATATATATATATATATAATATATTATATATATAATTAGGCAGCATTTCTTCTTTCAAACATATTTCGTTGAATTGTGAAGATATTTGTGTCTGCAAATTTTGTTCATAATCCTTTCTAATTTCTGAATAGTTGATATAATATCAGGCTGGAATTGGTTGGTGTATCTTGCATAACTTATCAACTCCCAAGTACTTTCTGCGCATTCATGGGCTATCATCAGGGAGTAATGTAAAAACAATACAACATTGGATATTATATAAATTATTATATCATAGCCTGATATTATATATCAACTATTCGGCAACTAGATTGGATTATGAAATAAATTTTCAGACACAAGATGTCTACACGGTTCAACCAAATATATATATATATATAGTCATCCACAGACACGTATTTCGACTTATCAAGTCTCTTCAGTGTGGCTAGACATTTTGTGAGCTACCTACAACCAGGATAGAAATCCGATCGATTCAGCATCAGGCGGACAGCTTAACCGCTCGGCTATCGTCACCCACAGAATGCGAAGGAGTTTTTAATTGTTTTAATGCACAATCTGTATGTATGTAAAGGCCGCCATAGAGTGCTCCACCCCTTTTATAGGAGAGCGCTGCGTTTACGCTTTAGTTGACTGTCGTCAGCGAAATCCCCTCCAAAGTGCTCAACCCCAGGGGGATGGGGAGTATATATAGTCATCCACAGACACGTGTTTTGACTTATCGAGTCTCTTCAGTGTGGATAGACATTTTTGTGAGCTACCCACAGCCAGATAGAAATCCGATCGATTCAACATATATATATATTATAATATATATATGTGTGTGTGTGTGTGTGTGTGTGTATATATATTATATATATATATATATATATATATATATATATATCGTGAGGTGAATTTATATTTCAGGTCAACTTGTAACGGCACTTTTTGCCCTGACGATCTCACAAATAAACCCTGAGAGAAAATCGATAGCAAATTAATGAGAACAGTCTCATCAATGACCGACTCGCAGATTGTCTAGTTCTCGTTCTCTTGAAAACGCAACCGATCTATTTCATGCCGTTTTTGGTAACTTAAAAAGACTTAAACAGTTCTTTCGTTCTTTATTTCTTTCTCAAGATAAAAAAGTGATTATCTTTGGAATGCTATAGTGAGAAACAGGACGGGCGTATTTAGGAGATGCTTCAAATCACTTTAGATTAACTATAAATCCGTAGTCGTCACTAATCGTCGAAAATCGCCACAAAGCTTACCAAGTGCAGTCTGATCAAACGCGGGAAGCCTTCAGCGTTTACAATGTAAATAAATTTTAACTTGATACAATAAAGAACATCGTTCTAAGTGCGAATATGTCTTGGAGAAGAAGAGAAAAGACACAATGCCGAAGAAATAAAACTTTTAACCGATTTTGTGTCTGGCTTAGAGCGATACGTACTTTAGCAAGTTCGTTAAAACGCTACAATTTCACGATTAATACACCGGTTGACAGCTGTAAGATTTGTATATGTGGATTTCTCATACTTTAATCTATTTACTCACAAATCAAAACTATGTTCAGTCCCGTGGGTTCAGCAACATCATTTTATTTCCAATAAAATGTTATATTGGTTTAAATGCATAAAATCAAGTACTGTATCACTAAAATGCGGTAAAGTGAGGAT
This sequence comes from Doryteuthis pealeii, assembly GCA_023376005.1. Classification (NCBI taxonomy): domain Eukaryota; kingdom Metazoa; phylum Mollusca; class Cephalopoda; order Myopsida; family Loliginidae; genus Doryteuthis; species Doryteuthis pealeii. Next base: position 22,198 of record JALAJA010001329.1, on the reverse strand, counting down.
TTGACGGTAGGTGTGCCGCTCCACCTCAGCAAGACAATCTCTTCTGATCTAGCGCCTGTGAAAAGGGGATAGACTCTCTTGCTGTTCGGCTGATACGAAATAGGCAACTTTATTTTACTTTTATCACTAAAATACAATTTAACATTATTTTAACCAAAAGTTATTTTTTTTAACTATATAACTTCACTTGAATATTTGAAAGTTAACGAAACCCTTTTCGTCATTTAAGCCCTAGTACCTATATGATTGTCCCGAAACTATTGCCCTTATAGAAAACCCCAAACCCCTTTTATCATATATGTGCTAAAGCAATGATTGAGGGCCTTAGTGTTCTGGGTATGATGTTAAACTGCATCCAATGGTGAAGTTCCAAGTTGGAGCTTTGGGGAGTGTGAAGTACCTTCATTGTCATTACTCCCAGGTCCACCCTGACCCGGAGTAGTAGTAAGTTTTGGGTCCCATTTATAGTTAAACAGATGAAAAATAGTTTGCAAAATGTGTTTAAAAAATTGTTTGAAAAAAATTGAATATCCAAAGAATAAATAAAACAAAACGTCTTCGGCATAAAATAACCCAAGGGTTGACATGCCGTAAAATCCAACTAACCAACAACCTCATTTAAATTGACGGGTTTCATATTTCTGAAGGCATTACTAATACTACCCTAGGGATTGGTTTAGCTCAGTCAGTAGGGCATCCGCCTGGAACTACAAGGTTCCTGGTTAAATACTGGCCCTCGTCAACTCAACACATAAGTAGCATAGCTTGGGTCTGTACGGTAAAGTGCGAAGCTGGTGCTAGGCGTGGTTCTACATCTCAGACGCAAAAACAGTCTTCCTTGTCAAGCGCTTTCCGGGTGATACTGATAATAGGCGCTCCACTTCTGAAAAGAAAAATTTTCCCTGATTTAGCGCTAGTGTAAAGGCATAAAATAATCATAGACGGGTTGACACACCGTTAAAATCAATGAAACATCATCTATATATTAATACTCATGTTCCTTAATTGTAAGACCGTTATCATCTTTCAATAATCTCTGGATAAAATAAAACCGTCCAAGATGAAATGCAAAATTGTAAATCCTTATTATCTGGTGTTATTTATCCGTCAAACTCTTATTCTTATGAGTGTCGTTACCTCAGCTTAATAATAGACGGTTCTGTTCATCATAAAGATAGAAGGGGAAGAAAAGGATGTACTACACAAAAATATAAGAAGAATAAGAAAGAGAGTAGTGTAAAGACAGAGACCGCGTGGAACGATAACGCTAATCTTTTTCAATCTAACATAATGAAAAATGAAAAGAAGAAAAGTGTTGGATTATTTTGCGGCATATACACCACTTAAATTTATAGACTAAGCGAGGTCACGTGGTTTAAACCTCAGCCAATCAACAGTCCGAATGCGTGGCTGGTTGACTACTTAATCACTGATACTGGAGAACGTCAATTTGCAATTTTGACGAAGGACTTGCAATACTGAGGAGCACCAAGGAACACCAAAGGATTATTTACCATTTCCTATGGACAAGCACTCTTGCTTGAAGCTAAAGGATCGCCCATAAAATCGTAACAGAAAGAAAGAAAAAAGTGAGAAAGAGTTAAATCTAGATTATTATATTTTTACATATTGAACTATTTAGCAATAGCTATTAAGTAACATATCAAACGTTGTAAATAATTAGATTATGATACTGTGGTATATCCACAGGTCTAGCTAGTTTTCATGTCATTTCTACTGTGCTACGGTCGATATGCCGACGAATGGGAAGGTGTGTTTGTTGACGATGACATAAAATGTGGCTATTAAGAGAATAGCCGTTGTGGACTTAAGACGCAAAATGGTAACTAGTTTTCTCTGGCAAACAGTTAAGTTAATAAAATAAACACTTTGGACCTATAGACCTGGGGTGGCCTGTTTCGTTCTTTTCCCTCTGAGCAGTTATATCGAAGAAGCAGTGTGGTAAGGAGGCGGGGGGCAAAGGTGCGAATAAATAGATTCGTTTTTCATGCGTGCAGACAAGTTGAGAAGCCGTTTAAAAGACGTCTGGGGATCTAGATGTCTTGTTTCCTCCGTTTACAAATCACCAATAATTTGGTAGGTCAATAGAAGCGAGTAGCCTGAAGATAATCGAAAATATCACTGAAGGAATCGGTTCTTAATTCAATTTTATTAACAATATCTTCAGCTCTGCAACATGTTTCTGAAGAATCGGTTCCTAAGATCAGGCGTAAATTTCACTCGATAATTGAATGTTATTTAACCAGCAGGAACTGCGGATACACCACAGTGTGATGATTTAATTATTACAACATTTGATATGTTTACTTAAGAGCTACTTTAAAATAGTTCAATGATAAAACATTAGCTTGATGGAGCTACCCTTACCACTTGCCTAAGTTTCTGAAGAATCCGTTCTATGATCAGGCGTAAATTTCACTCGATAATTGAATATTATTTAACCTGCAGGAACTGCGGATATACCACAGTGTGATGATTTAATTATTACAACGTTTGATATGTTTACTTAAGAGCTATTTCAAATAGTTCAATGATAAAACATTAGCTTGATGGAGCTACCATTACCACTTGCCTAAGTTTCTGAAGAATCCGTTCTTAAGATCAGGCGTAAATTTCACTCGATAACTGAATGTTATTTAACCAGCAGGAACTGCGGATATACCACAGTGTGATATTTAATTATTACAACGTTTGATATGTTTACTTAAGAGCTATTTCAAATAGTTCAATGATAAAACATTAACTTGATGGAGCTACCATTACCACTTGCCTAAGTTCACTTGCACACAAAGGTGACAGTTTAAGATGTATGAGTTATATCTGCCAGACCTTTTATATTAATATATAGATGACACAATTCCTCCTCATCATCTCTTTCAATCTTCTCTTCCTTCATCACTTTTTTTTCTCCACGCAGAGGCAGCTGTGAAAAAAAATCATATGTTGATTTAAATAATTTGTTCTGGCTTTTACTTTAAATTCATACTAGCAGGACCTGTGGATATACTACAATATGATAATTTATTGTTACAACGTTTGATACATTTACTTAAGAGCTATAGCGAAATAGTTAAATATGTAAAAAAATAATGATCTTGACTGGCCGGACATGTTGATATACCACAGTATGATAATTTATTCATTACATGTTTGGATATACTACAATATGATAATTTAATTGTTACAACGTTTGATACATTTACTTAAGAGCTAGTGAAAAATAGTTAAATATGTAAAAATATAATGATCTTGACTAGCCGGACATGTTGATATACCACAGTATGATAATTTATTCATTATAAGTTTGATACGTTTACTTAAGAGCTATTGCTAAATAGTTCAATATGTAAAAAATATGATAATTAATAATCTTGATTTAGCTCTCGCTCTCATTCTTTTTTTTACTTTCCTTCTGTTCATCTGAACTTTCCCATGGTATTAGTCCGAAAGTGAACGTAATAGCATGATTAGAGTTCGAACTCACTTACGACGATGTCACAGCCCAGCATGTTACCCACTACAAATCTATTAGATATTTTGCTCCAAACTGTATAAAGTACTGGAAACTTTTGCGCTTGGTTATATTTCACTAGAAGACCAGGAAATATTATATTAAACTAGCACACCTGTAGATATACCACAGTATGATAACTTAATCATTACAACGTTTGATATGTTTACTTAAGAGCTATTGCTAAATAGTTCAATATGTAATAAGTATAATAATTCTCTCTCTCACTCTCACTTTCTTTCTTTCCTTCTTTTCATCTTTTCATTATGTTCAATTGAAACAGATTACCGTTATCGCTTCCGTGCGTTCACCATTCTCCTCCCTCTCTCTCTCTCTCTCTCTCTATATATATATATATATATATATATATATATATATATATATATAATATATATATATACTCTCTTTCTTATTATTTTTTTCTTTGTAGCATGTCATTTTTTATTACATCTCTTTCTTTTATAATAAAAAGGAGTGTGCCATTATTTAGCTGAGGTGTCTCATTATGTTTGATTGAAACAGATTAGTGTTATCGCTTCCGCGCGCACACCCCTCTATATATATTTCCCCACTCTTTTTCATTCTTTCTTTCTTATTATGTTTTTTTTTTCTGTGTAGCATGTCCTTTTCTTTTCTTTCTTTCTTTCTTATATATCTGATAGTGAATTTAACGAATTATTCATCCTACTTGTGACGAACAGTTTGTGTAAATATCTACTTGTGACCTTGTGTCACATCCTACTCGTGGCGAATGGTTGAAGTAGAGAAAAAGAAAAAGAAATACAAATTCTCTGCATTGAATTTGAATGAAATAAATGCAGTATAGTGTATTTCATTTTCACTAAATGCAGACATGAAGTGAGTCTAAATTTTATAATATGCTAATTCCATACATTTTTGCATTGGTTGGATTTTAACAGCATGTCAACCCCTGTTGGGGTATTTTAATGCCGAAGACATTTTGTTTTATTTATTCTTGATGGGTAACCAGTTTTTTTTAAACTCAATTTTTTTAAACACTAATTTTGTTCTATTTAACCATAGATAGGACCCTTACAAGTATACAACTCCAGGTCAGAGTGGACCTGGGGGTATGGTGATAACGGAGTACTTCACATTCCCCAGAACTCAAGAATTGAAACTTCATCCTCAAATAGAGTTTAACGTTATACCCAGGACATTAAGACCCCAGCCACCGCCTTCTAGCATATATATCATAAAAGGGTTGGGTATTTGCCATAAGGACATAGGGTCGGGATAATCATATAGGTGCTAGGGCTTGACGTGACCAGCCGATTTAATTAGAGGTGGCCTCTCTGATCGCACATAGTCTAGTAACCTGGGGTTGATAGATAACAGTAGTCCGCTGATAACATATTAACTTCTTATTTGAATGATTGATAGCAATGATGCGAGTCATGATTTTCCTAATCAATATTTCTTCTGAGAAAGCCGTCTACGCCTAATCATATTATCATTAGTGTAAAAGAAAACGCTTTTCTTATCTATTATCATTAAGAATACTGTCTAGGGAAAGGGGTACTGTTTGTTGCTTTCTCACTTTATTTTCTTTAAAAACCCCTGTCAATGGAACAAACAGTACTTCCTAAGACAGTATTTTTCTTAATGATAATTAGATAGAAGCGTTTTTCTTTTACCCTAATGTAATTTGATTAGGTAGACGGCTTTCTCAAGAAGAAATATTGATTAGGAAATCATGACTCGCATCATTGCTATCAATCATTCAAATAAGAAGTTAGTTATCAGCGGACTACTGTTATCTATCAACGCCCAGGTTACTTAGACTAGATGTGCGATCAGAGAGGCCCACTCTAATTAATCGGCTGGTCACGTCAAGCCCTAGCACCTATATGATTATCCCGACCCTGTCTTATGGCAATACCCAACCCTTTTTATGATATATAGCTAGAAGGCGGTGGCTGGGGTCTTAATGTCCTGGTATAACGTTAACCTATTTGAGGATGAAGTTTCAAATTCTTGAGTTCTGGGGAATGTGAAGTACTCCGTTATATCACCATTACCCCAGGTCCACTCTGACCTGGAGTTGTATACTTGTAAGGGTCTATCTATGGGTTAATAGAACAAAATTAGTGTTTAAAAATTGAGTTTAAAAAAACTGGTTACCCATCAAGCATAAATAAACAAAATGTCTTCGGCATAAAATGACCCAACAGGGGTTGACATGCTGTAAAATCCACCAATGCAAAAATGTATGGAATTAGCATATTATAAATTTAGACTCACTTCATGTCTGCATTTAGTGAAAATGAAATACACTATACTGCATTTATTTCATTCAAATTCAATGCAGAGAATTTGTATTTCTTTTTCTACTCACCCATTCGCCACGAGTAGGATGTGACACAAGGTCACAAGTAGATATTTACACAACTGTTCGTCACAAGTTAGGATGAATAATTCGTTAAATTCACTATCAGATATATAAGAAAGAAAGAAAGAAAAGAAAAAGGAATGCTACACAGAAAAAAACATAATAGAAAGAAAGAATGAAAAAGAGTGGGGAAATATATATAGAGGGGGTGTGCGCGCGGAAGCGATAACACTAATCTGTTCAATCAAAACATAATGAGACACCTCAGCTAAATAATGGCACACTCCTTTTTTATTATAAAGAAAGAGATGTAATAAAAATGACATGCTACAAAGAAAAAATATAATAAAGAAGTAGTATATATATATATATATATATTATATATTATATATATATATATATAATATATATAGAGAGAGAGAGAGAGAGAGAGGGGAGGAGAATGGTGAACGCACGGAAGCGATAACGGTAATCTGTTTCAATTGAACATAATGAAAAGATGAAAAGAAGGAAGAAAGAAAGTGAGAGTGAGAGAGAGAATTATTATACTTATTACATATTGAACTATTTAGCAATAGCTCTTAAGTAAACATATCAAACGTTGTAATGATTAAGTTATCATACTGTGGTATATCTACAGGTCGTGCTAGTTTAATATAATATTCCTGGTCTTCTAGTGAATATAACCAAGCGCAAAAGTTTCCAGTACTTTATACAGTTTGGAGCAAAATTTCTAATAGATTTGTATGTGGTAACATGCTGGGCTGTGACATCGTCGTAAGTGAGTTCGAACTCTAATCATGCTATTACGTTCACTTTCGGACTAATACCATTGGGAAAGTTCAGATGAACAGAAGGAAATAAAAAAAAATGAGAGCGAGAGCTAAATCAAGATTTTAATTATCATATTTTTTACATATTGAACTATTTAGCAATAGCTCTTAAGTAAACGTATCAAACGTTATATGATAAATTATCATACTGTGGTATATCAACATGTCCGGCTAGTCAAGATCATTATATTTTTACATATTTAACTATTTTTCACTAGCTCTTAAGTAAATGTATCAAACGTTGTAACAATTAAATTATCATATTGTAGTATATCCAAACATTGTAATGAATAAATTATCATACTGTGGTATATCAACATGTCCGGCCATCAAGATCATTATATTTTACATATTTAACTATTTCGCTATAGCTCTTAAGTAAATGTATCAAACGTTGTAACAATTAAATTATCATATTGTAGTATATCCACAGGCCTGCTAGTATGAATTTAAAGTAAAAGCCAGAACAAATTTTTTTAAATCAACATATGATTTTTTTTAACAGCTGCCTCTGCGGTGGAGAAAAAAAAGTGATGAGGGAAGGAAGATTGAAAGAGATGATGAGGAGGAATTGTGTCATCTATTATATATAAAAGGTCTGGCAGATATAACTCATACATCTTAAACTGTCATTTGGGTGCATGAACTTAGGCAAGTGGTAATGGTAGCTCCATCAAGTTAATGTTTTATCATTGAACTATTTGGAAATAGCTCTTAAGTAAACATATCAAACGTTGTAATAATTAAAATCATCACACTGTGGTATATCCGCAGTTCCTGCTGGTTAAATACAATTCAGTTATCGAGTGAAATTTACGCCGATCTTAAGAACGGATTCTTTCAGAAACTTAGGCAAGTGGTAATGGTAGCTCCATCAAGCTAATGTTTTATCATTGAACTATTTTGAAATGCTTAAGTAAACATATCAAACGTTGTAATAATTAAATCATCACACTGTGGTATATCCGAGTTCCTGCAGGTTATAATTTCAATTATCGAGTGAAATTTACGCCTGATCATAGAACGATTCTTTCAGAAACTTAGCAAGTGGTAAGGGTAGCTCCATCAAGCTAATGTTTATCATTGAACTATTTTAAGTAGCTCTTAAAGTAACAAATAATAAATGTGTAATAATTAAATCATCACACTGTGGTGTATCCGCAGTTCCTGCTGGTTAAATAACATTCATTATCGAGTGAAATTTACGCCTGATCTTTAGACCGATTCTTCAGAACATGTTGCAGAGCTGAAGATATTGGTTAATAAAATTGAATTAAGAACCGATTCCTTCAGTGATATTTTGATTATCTTTCAGGCTACTCGCTTTCTATGGACCTACTAATTTTGGTGATTTGGTAAACGGAGGAAACGACATCTAGATCCCCAGACGTCTTTTAAACGGCTTCTCAACTTGTCTGCACGCATGAAAACGATCTATTTATTCGCACCTTTGCCCCCGCCTCCTTACCACCTGCTTCTTCGATATGAAATGCTCAGGGAAAAGAACGAAACAGGCCACCCCCCAGGTCTATAGGTCCAAAGTGTTTATTTATTAACTTAAGCTGTTTGCCAGAGAAAACTAGTTACCATTTTGCGTCTTAAGTCCACAACGGCTATTCTCTTAATACCACATTTTATGTCATCGTCAACAAACACACCTCCATTGTCGGCATATCGACCGGTACACAGTAGAAATGAACATGAATAGCTAGACTGTGGATATACCACAGTATCAATAATCTAATTATTACAACGTTTGATATGTTTACTTATAGCTATTGCTAAATAGTTCAATATGTATTAAATATAATAATCTGATTTAACTCTTCTCACTTTTTTCTTTCTTTCGTTACGATTTTATGGGCGATCCTTTAGGCTTCAAGCAAGAGTGCTTGTCCATAGGAAATGGTAAAATACCTTTGGTTGTTCCTTGGTGCTCCTCAGTATTGCAAGTCCTTCGTCAATATGCAAATTGACGTCTCTCAGTATCATGTGATAAGTGTCAACCAGCCACGCATTCGGACTGTTGATTGGCTGAGGTTTAAACCACGTGACCTCGCTTAGTCTATAAATTTAAGTGGTGTATATGCCGCAAATAATCAACACTTTTCTTCTTTTCATTTTTTCATTATGTTAGATGAAAAAGATGCGTTATCGTTTCCACGCGGTCCTCTGTCTTTACACTACTCTCTTTCTTTATTTCTTCTTATATTTTTTTGTGTAGTACATCCTTTTTCTTCCCCTTCTATCTTTATGATGAAAAACGAACCGTCTATTATTAAGCTGAGGGTAACGACACTCATAAGAAATAAGAGTTTTGACGGATAATAACACGATAATAAGGATTTACAATTTTGCATTTCATCTTGGACGGTTTTATTTTTATCCAGAGATTATTGAAAGATGATAACGGTCTTACAATAAGAACATGAGTATTAATATATAGATAATTGTTTCATTGATTTTAACGGTGTGTCAACCCGTCTATGATTATTTTATGCTTTACACTACGTAAATCAGGGAAAATGTTTTTCTTTTCAGAAGTGGAGCGCCTATTATCAGTATCACCCGGAAAGCGCTTTGACAAGGAAGACTGTTTTTTGCGTCTGAGATGTAGAACCACGCCTAGCACTCAGCTTCGCACTTTACCGTAAGGACCCAAGCTATGCTACTTATGTGTTGATTGACGAGGGGCCAGTAATTTAACCAGGAACCTTGTAGTCCGAGGGGATGCCCTACTGACGAGCTAAACCAATCCCTAGGTAGTAGTTAGTAATGCCTTCAGAATATGAAACCGTCATTAATGAGGTTGTTGGTTAGTTGGTTTTACGGCATGTCAACCCTTGGGTTATTTTATGCCGAAGACGTTTTGTTTTATTTATTCTTGTTGGATATTCAATTTTTTTCAACAATTTTTTAAAACACATTTTTGCAAAACTTTTTTTCATCCTGTTTAACCTATAAATGGGACCCTAAACTTACTACTACTCCGGGTCAGGGTGGACCTGGGAGTAATGACAATGAAGGGGTACTTCACACTCCCCAAAGCTCCAACTTGGAACTTCACCATTGGATGCAGTTTAACATCATACCAGAACACTAAGGCCCTCAATCATTGCTTTTTAGCACATATATGATAAAAGGGGTTTGGGGTTTTCTATAAGGGCAATAGTTTCGGGACAATCAATAGGTACTAGGGCTTAATGACGAAAAGGGTTCGTTTACTTTCAAATATCAAGTGAAGTTATATAGTTAAAAAAAATAACTTTTGGTTAAAAAATGTTAAATGTATTTTAGTGATAAAAGTAAAATAAAGTTGGCCTATTGTCGGTATCAGCCGAACAGCAAGAGAGTCTATCCCTTTTCACAGGCGCTAGATCAGGAAGAGATTGTCTTGCTGAGGTGGGAGCGGCACACCTACGCGTCAAATCCTCACTTTACCGCATTTTAGTGATACAGTACTTGATTTTATGCATTTAAACCAAATAATTTTTATGGAAATAAAAATGATTTGCTGAACCCACGGGCTGAACATAGTTTGATTTGTGGAGTAAATAGATTAATATGAGAAATCCACATATACAATCTTACAGCTGAACCGGTGTATTAATCGTGAAATTGTAGCGTTTTTAACGAAACTGCCTAAGTACGTATCGCTCTAAGCAGACACAAAATCGGTTAAAGTTTTTTCTTCGGCCATTTGGTGTCTTTTCTCTTCTTTCTCCAAGACATATTCGCACTTAGAACGATGTTCTTTTATTGTATCAAGTTAAAATTTATTTACATTGTAAACGCTGAAGGCTTCCCGCGGTTTGATCAGACGTGCACTTGGGTAAGCTTGTGGCGATTTTCGACGATTTAGTGACGACTAGGAAATTTATAGTTAATCTAAAGTGATTTTGAAGCATCTGCCTAATACGCCCGTCCTGTTTCTCACTATAGCATCTTCCAAAAGATAATCACTTTTTTATTCTTGAGAAGAATACAAGAACGAAAGAACTGTTTTAAGTCTTTTTAATTACCAAAAACGGCATAAATAGATCGGTTGCTGTTTTCAAAGAAACGAGAACTAGACCATCTGCGAGTCGGTCATTGATGAGACTGTTCTCATTAATTGCTATCGATTTCCTCTATCAGTTTTTTGTGAGATCGTCAGGGCAAAAGTCCGTTACAAGTTGACCTGAAATATAAATTCAACCTCACGATATATATATATAATATATATTTATATATATATATATATATACCACACACACACACACACACATATATATATATATATATATAATATAATTGTTGAATCGATCGGATTTCTATTCTGCTGTGGGTAGCTCACAAAATGTCTATCCACACTGAAGAGACTCGATAAGTCAAACATGTGTGTGGATGATATATAATACTCCCATCCCCCTGGGGTTGAGCACTTTGGAGGGGATTTCGCTGACGCAAGTCAACTAAAGCGTAAACGCAGCGCTCTCCTATAAAGGGGTGGAGCACTCTATGGCGCCTTTACATACATACAGATGTGTGCATTAAAACAATTACTCCTTCGCATTCTGTGGGTGACGATAGCCGAGCGGTTTAAGCTGTCCGCCTGATGCTGAATCGATCGGATTCTATCCTGGTTGTAGGTAGCTCACAAAATGTCTAGCCACACTGAAGAGACTTGATAAGTCGAAATACGTGTCTGTGGATGATATATATATTTATATTTGGTTGACGTGTAGACATCTTGTGTCTGAAATTTATTTCATAATCCAATCTAGTTGCCGAATATTGATATATAATATAAGGCTATGATATAATAATTTATAATATCCAATGTTGTATTGTTTACATTACTCCTGATGATAGCCCATGAATGCGCAGAAAGTACTTGGGAGTTGATAAGTTATGCAAGATACACCAACCAATTCCAGCCTGATATTATTCCAACTATTCAGAAATTAGAAAGGATTATGAACAAAATTTGCAGACAAAAATATCTTCACAATTCAACGAAATATGTTTGAAGAAGAACTTGCTGCTCATTATATATATATATATTATATATATATATATATATATAATAATGAGTGAATGGAAGTGAATCCGACAATATGAAATAAATATTTTAAAAAATGATTTATAACATCATTTAATTTGTTTTTCTAAAATATTTATTTCATATATGTATATATAATATAATATATATATATATATATATATTTATATATATATATATATATATATATATATATATTATATTGTTATGAACTGTTTAAGGGTCAATAAATAATAACTCAACACGGGGATAATGTAGGGAACAGATGTATTCAGCAATATGTCAATGTACTATTGAGGAAGGTTTCCTTATTACAACGTACACGAGAATATGGTCTGCTACTTCTCGTTTGAGTAGCTTTTGCTCTGTTAATATATACCCTTTGGGTAAGTCTATGTTCGTGTAGGTGAGTCCAACCTCCAATAATATATATATTAATATATATTATATATATTATATTATATATATATCCGCGTGTGTGTGTGTCTGATGAACTGGGCTCATTTATTGAGTTCTGGTCGAATAAATTTAATAATAGGCAAATGACGGGTTGTTAAATTTTTTTTTATTGAAGTGTAAATATTACTCTGTAATATAATTAATTTATTGTTATTTTACATTGAGCTCTCTTAGGGATTTGTAAAATCCTTGTATAAATCCATATGTGTGATAAGATGCGTGCATTGTGGATGTGCACAGATATGATGCCAAACTAGAATTATCCTCAATATACCAGTCAATTACATACGTTTATCCTTATATATATATATATATATATAATATATATATATATATATATTATATATATATTATATTATATTTAATATACAAGTGTGTTGGTGATCCTTGCGGAGAGAAAAAAACCCAGCAGAAAGTTTGATTGTAAAAATATACTACCAAACATCAACCAGGAAGAAAATTTTTGAAAAAAGAAAGGACCAAGATATTCGTACAACAAAAAATAATCTATTGGTACAGTATTTGGCCAAAAGAAAAAACAATTTATATGTACATAATGTATTAAGATATATATATATATTCATATAACCGCTAGGAGAAAGCTAATATGTAAAAGTGCTCGATACCTAAGTAGAGCCAATAATAAAGATAATCTAATGAGTCAACGAACCTAAAATCTGATTTTAGCCCTGAAGGTTATGTGACTAGTAGTAGGTCGTCTGACTCATTAGATTATCTTATATATATAATTATATAATATATATATATATATAAAAAATAATAATATATATATATGGTGTGTGTGTGGTTGTGTGAGAGAAGAGAGTGCGTGTGAGGGTACCGAAGCTCTAAAATTGGAACTTCTCTATCAGATTGCAGTTTTGCGTCATCACAGGACACTGCGTACACATAAATGAAGGTGTATGTGTGTAAGATAAAATGAAATACGCTTCATTTGACCTTCCGGGTAAGATCTTTTGTTATTTTGGGTTGGGTTCAGTTTTACAAGACATTATGAATTCTTTGGCATTGTATTCCACGAAATAATGTTTGGTAATATTCCGACTTGTGTCATGTGCCAATGACACAAGCCGGTATTGTGTATATGCCAACGGATGGGATGAAAATAGACGTCTTCTCCTTACTTCATGTGAGGAAAAGAGAACTCATTTTCACATCATCTTCTTTGGTTTGGGTTGTTGGTTGGTTGGTTAGATTTTAAGGCAATGTCAAACCTTTGGTTATTTTATGTCGAAGACGTTCTTATTTTATTTCATTATTGTTGGCTACTCATATTTTTTTGTTGGAATATTTTTGATATAAGGCGTGCTGGAATCACCACTTAAAGTTATAGACTCGGTGTGGTCAGGTGCATTAACCTCAGCCAATCAACAGTTCGAATACGTGGTTGGTTAACTATTTAATCGCCGATATTGACAGCGGTTCATTTGCACATTATTCGACATTAACAAACGGAACTGCGACCAAAAGGATCATCCCAACACAAGGGTCACAAGAGACAACCAAAGGATCATTCCAACACTAAAGGACACCAAGGAATTTCCACTTTAAAGTGCTCTCACTTGAAGCCTAAAAATGGCCACAAAAATTCTAGCAATTCATTGTTTTATCTATTTAACCAAGAGATGGGACCTAACGTACTACCACTCCGGGTCAGCGTGGACTTGGGAGCAATGGCGATGAAGGGATACTTCACAATCCTCAGAGCCACAGAATTAGAACCTTGCCATTGATGCTATTTAACCTCATACCCAGATACTTAGACCCTCACCACCATCGTCTAGCACATATGATAAAAGGTTTGGGGTTTGCCATGATAACAATACGGTCGGGACAATCATAAAGGTGCTAGAGCTTGAAATGTCAAATTTAGCCCAAATAAAAGCCAAAGTGGATTGTTGCTGCTCAGCCACCAGAACTCTGTCCTTAAGCATTACGGGTCACAACCCACAGGTGGCCCATTGGGGTGGGTCATACCCCTCTGCAGCGGTGCAGTCGGTATATTCTACAGTCTCAGTCTATGGATTGGTTTGGCTTATTTGTTTAACAGCATATCAAAACCTTATGAGTTATTTAATGCCGAAATTTTTAAATGTTTTATTGTAATCAGAACTATATTTTCAATGTTCCATTGAATTTCCTTTTAAATTGCACTTTTTCTTATATGTCTATAATCATTTATTTGACCACTGTTACATGATATCAAGGGTCCAATTTAAATCAGTCGGTGTGGCATTCGCCCAGGAATCGCAAGGTCCTGGGTTCGACACCGGTCCCCGCCAACCCAGCCTATGAGTAGCACAGCTTAGTTAATCTGATTTCTGTGGAAAAGCATCTGGAAGGCTACGGTAGGTATGGCGCTCCACTTTATCAAATGCAATCTCCCTAGTCTAGCGCTACCGAAAAGGGGATATACTTCCCCGCTGTTCAAGTATTTTTTTATCTAAAACAAATAA
>JALAJA010001329.1:0-2500 GCA_023376005.1 Doryteuthis pealeii | reverse complement strand
GTAAATGCCATGAATACAATATTCTTCCAACTATATAAATATATATATATATATATATATATATATATATATATATATTATATATATACCAAACTCTCTGCACGAGCAGGATGTGACACAAAGTCAATTATTAAGCAGAATTTAACAGGTTTGAATTCAGAACAACCCCCCCCCCCCGCCACACACTTCTAGACCGGTTGCCATACCAAGGTTAAAGAGCTTAGTCTGGCTTACTGAAGTGTGAATAGTTGGATTTATACCTTTCCCAAAGGCAGAGCGTCCCATCATGGTTGTAATGGGTGGCAAACTAGTCTTGCAGGCCCATAACTACTGTGAATATCGTGTTCGCACCTTGTGGATTGCGACCTTTTATCGCATCCTACTCGTGGCGAACGGGTTTCTTAAGGGTATTATCGCTATGTAAAATGCAAACAGCCTCGTACAGGATTTGAACTCGGGTCCATTTCTAACGACGATAACCATTACGTTTTAAAAAGATTTTCAAATCTGTTGAACTTGTCCCAATTGTTATATATATTATATATATATATATATAATATATAATAAAGAGAGAGATCACTGATAAGTTAAAGCCTGGAGAATAAGTTGGATGGGAGTTGCACAAGAATGTAGTTGATTGTGTTGTTTAAATGATGCATGGTTCCTCTACTGAAATTCTTATACCAGACCTGTGGATATATCACAGTATGGTAATTTTTATTACAGCGCTTAATATGTTTACTTAAGGGCTATTGCGAAATAGTTCAATATTCAAAAAGTATGATAATCTTTTAATTTAACTATCTCACAATCATTTTTCTTTCTTTTATACTATCGCGAAAGACACACTCATGTAATAAACTGCAATTAATCAATATCTTGATTAATTCAGTGGATTTAAACCTGAATCTTTATGGTGAAACTCGAGTAGGTTATCACTTGTACCTATATTGCAGTATATATATATATATATATATATATATATATATATATATATATATATATCATGTATCCCGTAACTTGTGACTTTTATCTAGAATCTTGAATAAAAAGAAGGCTGTTTAAGACTTAGTGATGTAAGAGGAGAACATTAACGGATAAGATTTATTTTTAGCAGATGTAGTACTTAGGTCAAGCCGGCCAAGAAAAATGTAACACTTAACATCGTTTGTTTTAGGCTTCCACTTGCCGCGTTTTCCGTCCTATTTTACAGCCACCATTTGACCTGTACGTAACGGCTAAGTGGCGAATATTGGCGCAATGAAACGCCTTCATCTTTTTTTGTTTGTCTTTTCGTTTTATCTCTCTCGCTGATAAACCAAAAACAAAAAAAAAAGACAGACCTTCAAGAGGGGGGTAGGAAACGAAATTTAGCACCCAGTTTTCGGTAATTCGTTCTTCAGGCAGCACCTCTCCATTGCACTAGGTTTGAACAGTTAAGTTCTGTTGATATCTACAATCTGATCAATCCAACTGATCTAATCGATCTATCTATCTATCTGTCTGCACGTCTGTCTGTATCTATCTTCTGTCTGCTCCATTTCTATCTATCTATCTATCTATCTATCTTCTGTCTGTCCATTTCTCTCATCTACTATCCATCTATCTATCTATCTATCTTTCTGTCTGTCTCATTTTTCTATCTATCGCATTCTAATCTTCTATCTATCTGTCCATTTTCATCTGTATCTATTCTATTATCTATTTGTCTGTCCATTTTCTCCTCCATCTATCTATCTATCTATCTATCTACCTATCTATCTTCTCTGTCTGTCCTTTGCTATCTACATCTATCTATCTATCTATCTATCTTTCTGGTCTGTCCATTTTCCTTCTATCTACTCTATCTATCTACTATCCTGTGTGTACTGTGTGTGTGCTGTGGGCTGTGGCTGTCCTGTTGTGACGAGACCATGAGACAAATAGACAGAGAAACGCACAGATTGCCATAGATTCATTGAGTATATAGAAAACCAAACTTAGATGTATTAATGTAAGCTACACATAAGCAAAAAATAAACAATCTAGACGAGGTTGCCTTTTTGTTCTTTGGTGTCTTCATTTCACAGCTAAATAACACAAAAACAAATCTGACACTAAAAATATGTTTCCCTCTACATTGATGAATATTTTGGCTTTCATCAAATATTCCTCAAACAAATACATTCAATTAGTAAATTATTTTTCCAAAACAATGCAAATGAAAAATATTATGCGGTGAACATCATAATTATTTGCCGCATAGGATATATTAGTGTCGATATAATGCCTTTCTTAATGTCAGGTCGAGCGACAAGAAAAAACTTCTTCTTACCTGCTCATTTGTACCAGTGTAAACTAGTACTACCCTGATCCATGCCGGGTTCGTTGCGCGACTAAGACTAGCCCATCTCACCAGGCAACGCCTCGCGCTATAGGTCTGTGTGACGACGTGGGTGTGTTTGTGGACAGCCAGCATCACTAAAAACAAGAGCTACAGATAATACTAGGATTGGGATCT